>VZRV01001534.1:135197-407097 GCA_013398115.1 Falcunculus frontatus | reverse complement strand
GGGGGAGGGACAAGCCCGGCCCCGCCGCCGCCGCCGTGGGAGGAGGGCAGCGCACGGACCCTCCCTCCCTGCCGGCGGCATCCCCATCTCCATCCCGATCCCGAGGAGGCAGCACTCGAGAGACGGAGACAGGAGACAGGAGTCTGGCTACTTTTCCCGCTTCGCAGGCCGGAAAAGAAGGAAGGTCCTGCCCCTTATTTGTGCGGGTTTCTCTAGCGGAGGATCGCTGGAGTAACAAGAACCTACAGAAAGGGTGTAGGTGCCGCCCTGTAAGGGCACGACAGATCCGAACGTGCACTTGGCTGCTCTCCCTCCTGCCCTGCCAAGCAGTTCTTACGGAGAGGCGACTAGAGTTCTGCTGGAGAGGCGCAGCTGCCACTTCCCCCGTGACCTCCGAGAGTTTGAGGTTACACCTGCGGTGCGGCGGGCGGAGGAATTCACTCACGCGTGATCCCACTGGGGAAAGTGCTGGGTTTCACAGAGAGCAGCCCAAAGCGCAGGATTCCCCGACAGGCCTATCCTTGCCCGTCTGTAGCCGCAGCTTCCACTTGCTGGTACATTTTAACTGTTGAATATTTGCAAGCCGAAAGATGTGCTACTCGCAAGTGTGTCTGCACTTACCATTCCCTTTTCTTCACATCCATCACCTTTATATTGCCTTAGAGGTCTAAAATGGCAAAATGACAGCAGAAGTCACAATGCAGATGAACGAAACTTCTCTTTTCCCTTTTTCAGAACCATGTTACTTGTTCAGCACAGTGCCCTGTGTGGACAAAGAGAATAAAAGATGCCAAGAAAGGACAGGTGACATAAGAGAATCCTCTTGCTGGTGAATCAAATGACCAAATTTTTTGTATTTATTTTTTCATTTTCCAGAGCAAATTCTGAAGCTGCTCCCTAAATGAATATGAATAAGTACTCACAGAACCAATAGTCAAGGTGAATAATTCTGGTGGGGGTTTTTTTTGTGCTTGTCAAAGCGGTGGAGGGTTTTCTCAAGAGCTTTTTAAGAGCCCTTTAAATGCTACATCTCAAGAGTTAGCAATCAGTACTGCTAATTGCTCATGTTCCTCTTGCATCCTCCTGCCTATTGATTTTCGCTCCAGACTCTCATTTCCACAGTCTCACTGTACAAGGCAGATGCAGGCTTAGTTACTGCTGTGTAATCCCTGAAAAATGCATGTTTCATTTTCAGCTCCCATCTAGAACAGTTTAATGTTTTAATCACATGATGAAAAAGTATCTAGGTAGAAACAGGTGTTGGTACCGCTTTGCCCAGCGTACCATGGACACCCTGGCATTTCCTACAGTCCTGTCTGTCCCCTGGACCCACATGCTACAGGAATGCAATGATTCATTCACCCAGTGCTCATGTTCTCCAGGCCTAGTGCAGCATAGTGGCTGTAGCTCTCCTGCAATTTTGGTGATGTTTTTGTGTTTCACATCTTGGAAAATGAGGTGATACCTATTTGCCATCACTGATACTGGCTGATTAAAAGCTCCAAGAAAGCCTAACTCAGAAAATCTGGAAGAGAAGTTTGTCACAATTTACAATATGGAAGTAAATACACTCAAGCCACATTTTATGATAACTGTACGAGTGAAATATAAGCATTCTTCCCTCAACGTTAATATTCCCTGTTGTGTAATGCCCAGATTATTAGGTCCAGTTTCTTGTGAAGAAAGAGCTGTTAGGTTATTTTCCATCAGGACAAATGATCAAGCTTATCTTTATTAAAAGACCAAGATAAAAGGTAATGGCGTCTGTGGTTGTAAAGACAAGGGCAAGAAAGGGAGATGTGAAGAAAAACAAGATCACATATTTCTTACATAAGTCACTGCTGTTATTGTGCAATAATGAGTAGCTTGCAGTTGATACATATGCACAAGTTTACCACTGCAACTGTCCAGCATTTCCTACAATTTCAATTATTTTAGAGTAATAATATATCCACTTATTAACCTACCCAGCTTTCCTCAGTGTGTGACAGAAAAGAAAAATATTTCACTTAGTTCAATTTAGATATTTCAGGCAAATTTTCCTTCCAGTCTTCAACCCCAATCTTGGAAACGTATTCAGCTATGAGTGTAGTCCTACTGTACATGAGGTACCAAACATTCATCTATTCTTACAAAGCAGTTCTCCTATCTCTTCTGCACTAAAATATCTATTAAAGTAGCTGATACCCATTAACAAGATCAGTTGGCTAAGTTTACCTAAGGATCAGGAAACACTCATGTATGACACAGGAAAATAAAAACTACAAGCCAAAAGTAAACGTTCTTCTATGCAAACGTGAGAACTTTGACAAATAAAGTGGGGTGAGCGGGATTCTGGAATTAGAGTACTGAGCTAACAGAAGATCAGGAGTGTTGCAGGAAGTGACATCAAAACTCGGGGAACACCAGTGATCAACAAGACACTCATACAAGGTACAAATTATAAAGGACAGTCAAAGGAGATGGTACTGTTAAAGATGTGGTACTCTGTAACAGTTTATTGTCATCAGTCAAGTAAGTTAATTATCCATGAATAACAAAAATACTTATGAACTCAATTGCTGGTCCAATATTGGAAGAACACAGGATTAAAAATAAAGAAAAAGCAAAGGGAGACTTCTGTTAGCCCCACACGGATTTATTAAATGTCATATTAAGGTATGATACTGAGGTTAAATGTTTAGATGCTGCAAACTGTTCTGCCTTGCACTATTCCCCCAACACTGGTTATTGATCACAGCATCACACGAACCTTTAATCTGAGCCAGTTTATTATTTACTCACCCTCCCATGCCAGAGCTATTCTGAAAAAAACCTCTGTGAAATCTTACTCTGAAAACTGGACTTTGCACACATCAAAACAGTCCAGGGCAAACTCAGTTGCCGAAAGTAGTTTAAAGAAACAAGTTCCAGCACAAATTTGGACAAACCAGATGCTGCGGCCGAGGCAGACAGATTCCCAGAACCCAGGTACTCCACGGGAGCACAGGCAACAATGTTGCTCTACAATGCAGAGGATTTTGATTCGGAATCCTTTCCTTCTGTAGAACATTATGAGTTACAAAGGAACAGAAAAGCAGCAATGCAGCTAATGGGAAGAGTGACAAGAGGAGCTCGCTAACTCTTAGAGTAACCAGTGCCTTAGTCACGGTTCTAGTCATGCTCTCATTGTGCTACATCTAGAAATAAACACCTCTCTGCCACACCGCTGCACACACCCAGCTACCCCCCGTGTTCCTCCCCATCCCTCATTTCCCCACTTCCCCGCGCAGAGGGAAACAGGAAAACGCTGCGGAGGCACGGAGCACCCAGTCCCTTCATGGCGGCCGCGCTGCGCGGCCCCCTCAGCGCGCACGCGCCGTTCCCGCCCCGCGCTTCCCGGGACGCGGCGCCTGCCGGGATCGCCCGGCCCCGGTTCCTGCGGGGCGGCGCCGGCCTGAGGGGGCGGCCCGGCCGCTGCTCTCCCGGCCCCGGCTGACCCCCCGCGTTCGGCTCGGCCGGCGCCTCCTGCCCCCCGAGCTGCAAGGTGAGGTCGGAGCCCGCCTGCCCGCGGCGCCATGGACAGCTTCCTGGAGGAGGAGGACGGGGAGGCGGTGGTGGTGGTAGGGAAGAGAAAGAGGAGGAGGAGCCCCGCCGCTCAGGCGGCCTTGAAGCCGCCCCTGCACCTGCCCTTCCTGCCGCCGCAGCCGGGTAAGGGCGGAGCGTTTGTGAGTTCTCTTTGTGAACTCCTTCATACTGCCGTGGGAATGGTGGCACAAAGTTTCAGCTTTTATCCTTCAAATCGTCTGCTAGCGCCGGGAAACAGGTTCGAAATAACCTTAGTTATTTTATGAGCCGGCGGTGTGCCCTTGCGGGCAGGAGGGCCCATGGTATCATTGGGAAGAGCATTGCCAGCGGGTCGAAGGAGGCGATCCTGCCCCTCTGCTCGGCCCTGGTGAGGCACATCTGCAGTGCTGTGCCCAGTTCTGGGCTCCTCAGGGCAAGAGAGACATGGAGCTGCTTCAGAGTCCAGCGGAGGGCTCCAAGGATGATTCGGAGTCTGGAGCATCTCTTATGAGGAGAGACTGAGGGAGCTGGGCCTCCTTAGTCTGGAGAAGACTGGAGCCTCCTTAGTCTGGAGAGGGGATTTCATTAATGCATATAAATATCTCAAAGGCAGGTGCCAGGGGGATGGTGCCAGACTTTTCAATGATGCCCAGCAGCAGGACATGGTGCAGTGGCCATAAACTAAAGCACAAGAAGTTTCACCTCATGAGGGAGATCTTTACACTGAGGGTGGCAGAGCACTGGAACAAGCTGCCCAGGGAGGTTGTGGAGTCTCCTTCTTTGGAGACTCTCAAATCCCACCTGGACATGTTCTTGTGTCACCTGCTCCAGGTGACCCTGCCTTGGTAGGAGGTTGGACTGGATGATCTCCAGAGGTCCCTTCCAACCCTAATGATTCTTTGATTACCTAACTTGGCCATTGTTTGAGTTATTCCTTTGCCTACAGCATGCAGGTAGGAGGTGTCTTGGTGAGCTCTTCATGTGCCTTGCAGAAGGCTTTTTATGGATGAGCACTGTTGTAGGATCATACAGCTGTGAGCTTTAAACAAACTTCATGGGAAGTTTCATGCTGGTTTCAGTATAAGTTGAACCACTATTGATGTAAAAAGGCCAAGTGGCCTCTCTGCAGCCTTGTACTCAAAAGAGAATAATTCTCTACATTTATCTTTGTGGGAATTGCTTAGCCTTTGGTACTGTAATGGCCTATTTGCTCATTTGTATGCAAATCTGCAGCACTGTGGGATCACAAACTTAGGTGATGATTAATAAGTGAAGAGAGTGGTCCCCAAAATATGACAAAATGTACTGTGAAGTTATCAAAGCACCTGGGCTCCCTGATTCTAGTAGGGCAATAATGTGACATAATTGGCTGTTCACTGTTTCAAGTGAATGGGAATTTCAAGCGCAGCTCTGTGCTGCTTGTGGAAAATACCATTTCATATCACATTTCCAGCTTTTCCCATAGTCTTTTCCCTGTGGACTAACAGATGTATCTTCAAAACCACAGAGCTTAAGATCACTCTCTGTAGTGTCCAGGAAATACCTTACAAGAAAGATACCAAAATGGAGGCCATGTTGCTATCTGAATAAGGGCTGTGGCAGCTGTTGGCTCAGTTGATTAAATTTTTTTTTGTTGTTGTTTATTCATTTAGCATCTTCCTATGAACACAAATTAAACTTCAGGAAGAGCAAGGAAGCATGCTTAAGTTACATTCAGGATGCCTTGCTACAAAAGCAGTGGAAGAGGGCTGCAGAGTTCCTGACTTGCTATGTTGAGTCACTAGAGAAGGACTATTCCAGAGAACACATTGGTCCCTCAGAGGTAAGCCCATGTTCCTTATCTGGGTTCTTTTGCAGTTGAAAAAATACTTGCAAGCAGCATCTATATACTTCAGGACCAACATCTGTCTTAATTAGCTAATCACAGGTTTGATATTTTTAAATAGGTCCTTGACACAACAGATGAAAACTTAAAAACTTGGCTTGGTGTAAGTTCACTCCATCAGCAGTGTATCTATGAAAAGTCAACTTAAAGTAGTCTTCTAAAATGGAAAAGCAATGAATGTGTTTGGTTCTGGCATGCCATCAGTCAGAATCTGTTTGAAAATTAGTAGCTTATTTAGGTTGTTACCAGTTCTTCCAGTAGCTGCAAAATTCTTTGCAGGAGTTGAGATGGAAGCAGGTGGAAGGAAAAGGATCAGAGCTTTTGAATAAATGGAGTGCTTGAATGTGGCTAGCTTGCAGACCTTGCAAACAAGTGCATGCAGATGGGGAGCTACATCAAATTGGAAATAATTTTTGCTATTAAGTTCAAGGATTGTGCATACCTTATGTCTTAGTGGGGTCATATCAAAGGAGACTATAATTCATCAGTGAAGGGAGGAGGAACCCTCTGGCATGCAGTTTTCATAAGCTTTTCTGGAGTGCTATGCTTATAATGAGTAATTCTGAACCACCCACTGAATGACTCTAAAAGTCCTACTGGATGAGTAGGTAGGTTACTGTAGCACTAGATAATACTTCGTAGTGTTTTTTTTTATTTGCAGTTTAAATGTACATTTTTCATGTGTTACAGTAACTGTAAGTTTGGTAAGACTAAATATGGAGACTGTTGCCATTTTCGTACTGAGGTGGGTTTTGATTTTCTTTTTCCCCATTAACAGATGATTTGGAGAATAGGAACTGAAATTTTGTGGCATCATTCCCAAAGCAGCATGAAAGAGTTCAACTGTTTCATGGAACAGATGAAAACTTTAGGAGTAAAAAGGTACTTGAAGGTGAGCGTACTTAAAGCAGTCCTGATGATTTTTCACATTTACCTGAACATTTACTTGAATGTTAATTTCCAAATCTCTTTTGAAATGTATTATTGACATTAGTGTCAAAAAAACTCAAACCCAACATTTGAATTACCAATTGCATGATATTTTAAGGTTCTTTTATACCTAACCTTATCTGATTTGGTCTGTATATTTGATCACAGATGCGTGTTCTCAGTCCTTAGAAGTGCTTAAACTCTTAAGTAAGCTTTTAATTTGAATTGGAAAGAGTCAGATTCATTTTCATGCATGTCCCAATGACATGTTAATACAGGTAATTACCTGCCAAGTTTTATTTCCACTCTTTAATTTGACCACCGTGCTTCTAACTAAACATTTGTACTTAAATTTTGCCTCATTACTATCTCACTTTTTGAGTAGCTAATCTGATTATAAAACAGAATGCTGTGCACACCTGTATCTCCCAGCTCTAGGGGGTTTCTATGGTTTTTTCCTGTGGTGGCTCACTCAAACCTATATGCTTTTGGTTTCCTTGGCTGTTTCTCATTTGGGATGGTGCTTCTGTCTTCCATTCTGTTGTTGAAAGTCTTCAAAAGAAGTTCCATACAAGGATTTTCTGGAGGTAACTGAAGGTTTAGACTTTAATCCAATGCCTAATCAACATGGTAGGGGGGTAGGACATCCCTCCTTCAGGTGCTCTGCACTTGGGTAGCCAAATGAAAAATCAACAAATGCAGCCCAATTGGGTTTCCTCAGGTCATTTCTAGATCTTCTGAAATAGGTACAGCACTTGGTAAAGACAAGCACGTTTTTGAGACAACTCAAGTAATTAAAATACTTCACTAACGGTGTTGGCAGTATTTTTTATGCCTGTCAGTCAGTCTCCTCTTTCTCTGCACGTGTGTAGAACTTTGCTGTGTTGCTGACCATCTCTCCATTTGAGTGTGAAACGCTGTGGTTCTGTTTGGGTTGCAGGTCTGCTTGGAGCATGTCTTTCATCTCCTCTGTAATGGGCAAATAGATGAAGCCTACCAGAACCTATCCCTGGCAGAAAGCTGGAGGTTTGGAGAGCAAACAGCCATTCAGGATAAGGAAATGAAGCTGATTGAGGCTTACAGGGGACTGTTGGACTACTGTAGCTGGTCTAAGCAGAAGAACATCCTGTTAGAGCACAGTAAGTGTTTTTTGGATTGAGCAATAGCTTAATTTGCTCATGCAGACACCATGGTTTGCATTGACACCTTTTTCTTTATTAGGTTTCAATGTTTGATGGTATGGCTGGTACAGAATTCTGTATCAGCAGTCATGCTGGTGCCAAAATAGCAATTTCAGCCCTGAAATGCTGTTCTGAAACTCTTTCTCCCCATGTCCAGCCAGCATCACCTAAAATAATGATCAAAGGAATGTCCTTCCTTAAAGCAGTGGCTTAATCAGTGTACAAGTGCTTGATTGCTGCTGGAATTTTGAGTGATAGCAAAGCCCTCAATGCTTGTGTTTGAATTTCAGTTTCTTTAAAGATGTTGAAGTTGCTACATGTGTGTCACATCTGATTTTTGCACATTCCTGCTGGCTGTGTTATCACTTACACTGGGTCTCTACTTGTTTCTGTAAAAACCAAGTGTTGAATTTGGATTATGGGCCTTGTGCTGGTAGCATCTTGTCTTGGAGTACTTACTACTCGTTGTGCTCCATAAGTTGAAATAGTTTGATTATGAATTCAAATGAGGAGCAGTTTCTTGTTTCACTACTGAGGACTCTTTTCAAAAAGCTCTCTGAGTGGAGTCCTTGCTTAGCAAAATGTGATCATCCCTTAGGTGCAGCACTTTGACATCCCTGTGCTTGGCAGAGTTAATAGCTTTGTGACCTTCTTTTGTGTTTTGGTAGGTGAGGATGGATTTTCAGACTTGGCTGTTGAGCAGGAAATGCACGGTTACTTTCGGAAGGCAGCAGTGAACTTGAAGGAGATTATTAAAATACCTGGAGTCTGGGATGTCTTTGTGAAGTGCTATGTGGATGTAAGGGCATGTTTTACAGATGGCTTCCTTTTGTGTTTCCCTGTCTCATTTTCATTAAGATGTCCGTATGCAGCTTATTTTCTGTGTGTGTGAGTGAAAACAAAGTATTTCAAAAGCAACACATTTGTATATGTATGTCACTGGCTTTGATATAGAGCACTGTATACTCCTGGTAGAGCTGCAGAGCCTGAACAGAGTACAAGAAGAACTTTTATCTGTGCATTGTCAAGAAAAAGAAACAGACAAAGAGCTTGTATGTTTTGTTTTCATGGTGCTGTAGAAATTGGAGCATAGCTGCTTTAGTTAAATTCCTGAAAACAATTTCTCTGACTTTTGGCAGAGCAGTGTTTTTTCTGGATACGTGAAATGTTGGAGACGCCAAACATGCAGCCCCTCTGTGTTTTGGTTTGAGTTTTTTAAATATCTGCTAAGGATTTGTAATTTTAAAGAGATTTTTAAGATTAACTTCTACTTTTTGTAAATGTAGATAAGTTCTGACTTCTCTAAGCACATCTTAGGGAATTTTTCTTAGTGCTGGCATCTGCCAAGTTCTGTCTTTAGAGATATGGCAGATGCCTTCAGCATCTCTTTCCAGTGAGCAAGTGCTGGTAATTCTTTGACAAATAAGTAGATGTTAAGGCATTTTCTCCCAGAGTAGCTTCTATGTGTGAATTCTTGTCTCTCTGTGCTGAGAGTAGCCAGTAAAATGAAGATAGCCAGGATAGCAGCATTATCTAATATGCTGCACTCTTAGATACAGACTGTTCTATTGGATGGCTCTGTGGCAGCCCAAAATTAGTTGTAAGATTTGGGTTGCCTGTATCTGACAAACTAATGAGATTTAACTTGCAGTTGCTAGAGTTCTATGGAGACCACAACGAGGCCCGCCAAGTGTTAAATGAATATGCCTACAACTCCAAGTTTCCTGCTAACCCCAATGCTCATGTCTACCTCTATCAGTTCCTCAAGAGGCAGGGTGAATCAAAGAAATCCCTCATATCTGCACTGAAGGTATGTATCCCTTAGGAGATAGAGTCCCTGTCAGTCGTGTTGCGTGGTGGTCTGACAGCTTGCTTGAACTCTGTAAAATTATTTACCCTATTGTATTCTTTGTGGGAAGTAGAGGGTTAGAAGGAAGTTAGTGGGAGGGAGCAGAATCCTTTACTGTCCTTGAATTCCACTTGTTTTGCCTGTGGCTGGTACATCGTATCACTTCTTAAAGTCAGTAAGCAAGCTCAGAGAACATGTTTGCACGGTTCCAGAAGTCTGTATCAGCAATCTTGTGCATAGCATGCATTGATGTCTCTTACAGTTTGATCTTTACAATATTGTACAAATTATTAAATGCCTGCTCTTTCACATATTGATCCTGTCCAGCAATTACCTTCTTTGCTTGTTTTCAATGAGCTGTGCATTAAAGCTAAAAGTTAATGTCTGCTGTTTGTTGCCAGACAAAACCTTGCTGGGTTAAGCTTTTAAATTCTTGCTTTCCTTCCCCTCCCCTTAGTTGATCTTGGTACTGCTTGCAAACCATGTTTTGCCACTTGATGGCAGTAATGTGTTTTTGTTAGTGCAGGTGTTGTTTAAAAACAGCTTTGTAAAGTTTAGACTTTGAAACTGTAGTAGATTTGTATGAAATTCTCCTCAGTTCATTTTAGCAGTGGCTTTAGACATGAGTCTTACAAGACGGAGGTAAATCAAAGAAGTGGTTTGATAAATCCAGAAACTGATCCAATGCACAGAGCAGTGGACAGGGGAGCTAGAACTGGCCTAGGGTCAAAATAACATTGCCTTCAAAAACGGGACACTGGATATGGAGTTGGGTGCTCCTTTAGAATGTTGTATTTGCCACATGCAGTGTTTGTCAGCAGCCATCAAGGTATTTCATCCACGGTGTCACAGAGCAGTGTCACAGATGTGCAAAATGGACCTAGAGATTCATTCTTTATACCAAGGCACCAAAGTACCAGATTGCTTAATTTTCTGAAATAAAAGCACCCAGAGCTCTGAAGCTTGTGCTTTTCTTGGTCAGGTAGAAGTCTTCAAAAGCTTTCACATTAAAATAACCTAGCTGGGTTTTGTCTTTTGTTTTTCAGATCTTGCATGATATTGTTCCTTCTCATGAACTAATGATAGATTTTAATACTATGCTTCAAAAATCAAGTAAGTCTTTACCTTTGCTCTTTTTCTTTAGGTTAATTTCAGAAAATTATTCTAGATTATCCTACAACCTTCTTTCTGTTTTTGAAAGTAGTTTTGCTTATTAAGAAATAATCCCAAAAAACCGATTCAAATCCCACCTTTCCAGTCACTAGAACCTTTAAGTTGCGTGTGTGAAGAGGTATTTACAAACTTGTGTAAACAAACGCGTTTCTCATTTTAAAGGCTGAGCAAAGCAAACTGTTGTAAGGCACAGGCAGGATCTCAAAAATAACTTAATTTTTTTTAGGAACCATACTCTGAATTCCAGGGTCTTCATTCCATATTTGGGATCTCTGTTTTATTTCTTCTTTTGTTTCTAGAGGACTTGGGATAGATCTATTCTTTAGTTCAGTGTTATTAATCAAACAACAAAATTTTCCTCCTCTTCAAGGGAGCATTATCTTCAAGCTGGCAGAAAAGTCTTCGCATTTGAAGACTGTTTTTTTCCATGCTGATCAATTGTATTCCAAACTGTCTGTCTTGTGGCTTGGTAGGTCCCAGCAAGTCAACAGATTGGTGAAATGTGCATGAATAAAGATTATTCTCTCTTCTGATAGGATTAGGGTTAATGGCTTTAAACTGAAAGGGGGAGGTTTAGAAGAGATTTTGGGAAGAAACTCTTGACTGTCAGGGTGGTGAGGCACTGGCACAGGTTTCCCAGAGAAGCTGTGGATGCCCCATCCCTGAAAGTGTTCAAGGCCGGGTTGGATGGCGCTCTGGGCAATCTGGTCTAGTGGAAAGTGTCCCTGCCCATGGCAGGGGGTTGGAACTAGATGGTTTTTAAGGGCTTCTCCAACCCAAACCATTCTATGATTCTTCTTTGAGAGGTGGAAAAATAGACCTTTTGTCTGAAACCTCCCTTTTTCTGTTCATGTGTGACACATTTGCCCACTTTTCATAACTAATGAGAACAATCTTTAGTTTTTAAAGAAATTTATACCAATAAACATAACTTATGTTTAAAGTAGCAGCATTTGGGGAGGCAGAATGGAGGACTGTATTTCACTTGTGGCTTACTAATGAGTTCATTCTGATCTGTGTAATTCGTTAATCAGCCTCATCTTTTTTCCAGAGAAAAGAAAAAAACGTCGACTGGGCCTAGAAGTTATTTTTGCAGCCTTGGATTATGCTGGCTGGAAAGACAATGCAAAAGCATGGAGCTGCTTGGCAAGACAGGTGAAACAAATTGTAACGTAAGTAGCTCTGATGCAATGTGCTCAAACAAATGTGTCAAGTCTCCACCTTTGGGCAGTTGACAAAATGACCCTCTGTACTCTAACTTAGCCTTCATTTTTGCCTTTCATACACAACTTCAGAGTATCTTGAAATATACTGGGCATCCTGATCACTGTATGCGCATGTCACTTCCCTGTTGCAGATAGTTTCATAGAATCCTAGAATAGTTTGGGTTGGAAGGGACCTTAAAGACCATCCTGTTCCTTTCCCCTTGCCATGGGCAGGGACACCTCCCACTAGAGCAGTGTAGTGGGCTGACCCTGGCTGGATGGCAGGCACCCACCAAAGCTGCTCTATCCCTCCCCTCTGCAACTGGATAGGGAGAGAAAATATAACAAAGGGTTCGCGGATTGAGAGAAGGACAGAGAGAGACCACTCACCAAATAGTGTATTGGTCAAAACAGACCCAGGGCTTCACCATCAGAGTGAAGAATTTCTTCCTAATATCTAATCTAAACCTGTCCTTGGTCAGTTTAAAGCCATTCCTCCTTGTCCTGTCTCTACCTGCCCTTGCCAAAATTCCCTCTCCAGCTTTCTTGTAGGTTCCCTTGAGGGACTGGAAGGAGTTTATGTTGCTGAAATGCTTGGTTTAAGGGCGTTATTGCATAACAGTAATAACTGTTTGGGATAAGTTAGTCTTTGAGTATGCCTGGAGTAACACAAACCTTTCCTAAGGACAAACCAACCCCTTCATACTACTCATTTGTTGACAAACCTGGAGAAACTTCCATATTAGTATTGACAAACTGGCACACAAGTGAAAGGCTTACTTCATTTCACACCATAATCTGTGTTATTGCCAAAGCTAAATAAGACTGCTAGAGATCATTTCCAGCCTCACAAGTGTTGCCAGGGATTAAACAAAAAATAATTAGTTTTATATAAAAATGTTTGTATTAGTGTTTTGGTTTCAGTATAAAGTCAGTGTGTCTACGTTGGCAATTTAGGAAATTTGTAGCAAGCTGATTATAACATTCACTGTCTCCTAATATTTTTTCCATCACAATTTAACCTTTTCTGTAACTTGTTTAACCTTTTTCCAGCTCTGAGAAGCATCTTGACTGGATCAAGCAAGAGTGGAACTCCAGGAAGGACTGGTGGCCAGCCTTCCATTTTAGCCGTTACTTGGCAAAAAGGAATTGGCAGGAAAATAAAAGCCTTTCATATGAAAAAGCTCTGGTGGCTGGAATCCTACTGGGAAAGGGTAATACTAAATGATTTTTTACTTTTCACTACATAGAACAGACATAATGTCGAGTTCTAGCCCTAATGAAATGGGATGCAGCTGATCTGCTGCCTGGAAGAAATGCAGTTTCTTTCTTCTAGAAAAGGTTCCTGTTTTTGGAGCTGAATGTGAAAGGTGTTTAAATTGGTTTGATATTTAACAGTGAGGCAACTGGTCTTATCCGCGTTTAGAATTCAGTTTTACCTGGCCTTGGTAAGCAGCCACAATACTGCTTGTCTCGTTTGACCTTCAAATCGTAACTTCAAAAATGCACAACACCCTCCTGAGGGAATATTGTGAGGACTGCAGGGAGTTTGCTTGCTGGATGCCAGCCTAGGCAGCATCTCAGCAAATACTGGGGGTCAGCTGGTCACTAAGGACCATGGGGATATTGTAATGTAGGAAAGAGGAGGGAGGGTCTTGAATGAAAACCATCAGCAGTTTGGTAAGAAGGTGAAGATCACTACCTCTTCAGGAGCATTATTTGAAATGCTGCCAAAACCAAGGGAAGAATCAGGCCAAGAGTCAGCTGCTAAATTGAGAACAGGAATATGGTGTGGAGACAATGGCTTATACACTGGTTTGGACTTTTGGTTGATAGGCAGCTTGTTCGTTGTCAGCTTTTCTGTAACTTTATCTTCTGCACTTCATAGAACAATTTCTCATATTGGAAGCCTTTTGGATCTTTAGGTTTTTTTGCTTTCAGTAGTATCAGATCTCTCCCAGCTTTTATTTCCAGATGGCTAATAAAATCATTCCAGTTCTAATTTTCTTGAATGAAGTTTCAGTACTTACTGGTGTCAATGTGAGCCTCTCTTTTCCTTTTCCAGTGTACTAAATCAATAGATGATGTCAATGCTGCTTTACACTCTTGAAGTTTTACTTTCTGATCTATTTGCAGAGCAAAAATGAAGGAGAAAAAAGTATTTTTCAAGATAACATGCATTTAGGTACATGTAGAATGTTTTCTGTTTTAAATGAGGATAGATTATTTAATGCTGCAATTATGTCTCTAATGCACATGCCTTGGATTTTAATACCTTTAATTGCTGAAGAGTTTCATAGATGTTTGCACTTATTTAAACAATGAAAGCATTTTATATTTGGTTGTATCATGGTGTAACTTAGTGTTGGTTTTTGTTCTTTCCTTAGATTGCAAGTACTTTAAATATGTATCACACCAAGGCTGCAAAGCTCAGCTGAAAAGGTTTCGGATGCTCAAGAAGTTTGTGAACAGGCACAATCTTGTCTACCTGAGAATATCTGGTCCTCCAGATTCCTCTGTTTAGCCTTGATGAGAAGGTGTCTTTAAGGTTCTTGATGTACTTCTTCCTCTCTGTAAAACTTACTTCTGTGTTGGTGCTACTCCAAAACTTCTAGGCAGACCCTATTGACTCAGTACTAGACTTTTTTTTAATGTATTTATGTAAAAACACTTTGGTTTGTATTTATTTTATAATAAAATGAATATAAATCAACTGATAATGTTGACGAATTTCTGTAATGTTACTCTCATATTTGTGTGAAATGCAAACTGTTGATTTCAAATACATCTTGAAAGAGCGGAGGCACAGAAATACTGAGAAATTCTCTACCTGCTAGAAGAGACTTTTTTTTGCAGTCATGCCCATGAGTTGAAATATGCAGTGTTGCTGTGTTTGGAAAGCAAACATGTGATGTGTTATCACAAACTAGAATTCCAGTTTGCTGAAAACAACAACAAAATGGTTTCCAAATACTACTTCTGTTTTAATGCCACATCTGTAGAATTCTGGAGGGTGAAGTGCTTGAACCTCCCTCTGAGATTGAAATAAAGATGTCTTTAGCAGCCAAGTAGCTCATGGATAAGTACAGCTGTGCTTTTAAAAACTCGATGTTTATCTGGGATTTTGGTCTGGGTTCACGTAGGTCTGGTGAGAAGTGCCTTAAGACAATGTATTTTAAACATTAAGTGAGCTACCTGCTGTAACTATGTTCTGTTAAATTACTCATCATTCCCTAGAGCTCATTTACTTCTGACTCCCTAAGAATGCTGCTGCTTCATTTTGTAATAGTCAGGGGGTTGTGCTGGAGATCTTCAACTGGGTTTTGACTATTTTAATTTAGATCGTGAAGTTTCAAAATGTTCTTCCCCAGCATTCCATGAGGTGTCCTCCACCTCCGAGAAGCAGCCCCTCCTTAGGTGAGAGAGATGATCCAGACTCTTGCTCTCAGTGATTCATCTCACAGGGTTTCATGACTGGACAGTGGGGCTAAAGCTGGGACAGCTGTAAGAGGCACCCAGACATGGTGTCCTTCCCTGGAGTCCTTAATTTGGCTTCTTGCCGGCTATTGTGGCCCTCTGCTCCCCTGGACTTGCAAAAATGAACTTTTGATGGGCTGGTGACTCTCCTGTGATGATCCTGGGAGCATCCCAGCAGGGTGTTGCTTGGGCTTCCCCCTTCCATTGTCTGTCTATGTTCTTTTGTGGGTGTGCAGAGGAGCTTTTATCATTAACCCAACACCAGCAGTATAAAAGCTGAATGCTGGAAGCACTGGTGCTTGGTGAGAGCTCCCCTGTAATTTCCCTTTGTCCCCTCAGCTTCCTGTGGGAGATGTGTGTGCCTTGCAGCATCTGAGACTCTACTGAGGAATAAATGTGAAACAAAGCATCAGAGGTTGGGGTGGAGGTAAGGAGAGTGAGAGGATAAAAAGGAGCTTGATCTCTGAAAAATCTGTTAATCCGTTGTGCTTCCAGCTTTCTCTTATGACCTCGGGAAGCAGGATTGTTGTGCGGGATTGTGTCCTGTCCTGGTGCTAGAACTACCATGTTGCAGTCAGCAAATAGAACAGCACAGTCACACCTTTTGTGTAACTGTCCCAAGCACTGCTCTTCCATGTCCTGCAAGAAACTTGCTGTTTGCTGACACCACAGTACTTGCACCTGAGACAAACCTGCAGATCACAAGTCCTGAGTGAAATTTCTGTGCAAATTATTCACTGCCCACTGAGTTTTCAAGCCTGTGTTGTACTTCGAATGTGGTAACTCCTAGTGGATTGGAATGGTTGTCTTTGCCTCTGAATTCTGTGCTCTAGATTTGGTTTTCCTATCAATTTTCCTCCCCATCCTGTGGGCAAAGCTTCTGTGGGGATTTTTTTTTTTATCATGCATGAAAGAAATAGCTCCCTTTCTACTTGGCTGTGATCAAAGTTATCTTGTTCTGCTTATGGAAGAGCAAAGTTAGGAAGTGCCATCCTCCAGCACAGGCTGAGTGCAATGTGTACAAACCCCTGCATCCACAGCTGATGGGAAGGGCTCGCTCACCAGAGGGGAAAGTGTGCAAAGGTCTGATGCATCTTAAATCAGTTTGATGTCAACTGGGATCAAACCCACAAAAATCAATTGACTTAAGTCAAGGGTTACCTTGACTTAAAGGGTTACCACGGAATATCACAGTCAACTTCAAATTGTGCTGATGCCTTAAACAATTTTTTTCATTCACTCTTTCAAAATTCTCATTTTAACCCTGAATGTATACCTGAATTTGTGGATAATACCAATATCTCTGTAAAACTTTCAATCCTGAAGTTACTTGTTCCTGTAGTTAATTGCTGCCTTAACTTGGTTGTATTTTATGACCCCCGTTCAGTCTTTATGAACTGAGACCCAAGTTTGGTGCATTTTAAAAGCTGAGAAAAATGGTAGTAATAGAAAATTGTTCACTTGTTCCTTGTAAAAGAGGAGAGATTATCAAATGCTGTGTATAGGTATATCACATCTTTTTGTTATTCATATTTCTGGCTGAAGGATTTCTCAGCCAATTTAACCTAAGACGTAGGGATTAAATTTTTGAGTGCTTCTAGGGGCAGGAGAGAGGTCCAGAGGGGAGGGTTCTGCCATGTGACGTGTGAAATACCAAAGAGGCATCCTGGAGGGTGCCCCTGCTGCCAAGTAGTAAACTTCAGAGAGAAAGGAAGAGGCAATGTAAGCAAACCTCAGGGAATGCTGAACTCTGGCAATTAATAAAACACAGAAGATGAATGAACCACACTACGAAGAAGTCCAGGATTTCTATACATCTGACCTCAAGAAACCTAAACTGAAGGAACTGAATGCTTGGCCACAGACTGGAAAGAGCAGCAGCAGCTCTGGAGTTTGTTTTTCTTGCCCACATGTGTGTATTTGCCTCTCCTTGTTGTGCCTCACAGGCACTCTGCTGGGACATCCTCAGTGTCTGGATTATGGGCCACCTTTCCAGCCCCCTTTGCCCTTGGAGTTCTGCTCTACCTATGAAAACTTTGGCTGCTGTGACCAGGAGAGAGACAACAGCATTGCAGCAAAATACTGGGACATCATGGATTACATGGATCCCCAGGGGCATAAACTGTGTGGAACATACATCAAAGATATCCTGTGTCAGGTAGGGAAGAAAAATACTATTTGGATCCTATACTTTGAGCTGATTTGGGGATCATTTGTAGTTCTGACAGCCTCTTTTAACCAGCTGTGCTGCTGTGAAGGGAGGTGTGGGAGCAAGGGAAGGGTGGGCTGGCAGGGGAATGGCACCTAATCCTCAGCAGGCATTTTGCAAAGCGCTTTGTGTAAGGTGCATCACTGGAATCTGGGAATATATAGTGATATTTGCTAGCAATAAGGGTTTATGAAAACATTGCTCAGTGAGGATGATGATTTTCCCATATGAAGGAGAGAATTACAGATCAGTATTTACCCTCTGCAGCTGCAAGGTGCTGGATTACAAATTCTACAGAATCAAATGGTAAGGGAATTACAGGCAAAAATGCTTGGATTTATGGACTGCAGAGAAGGATGTGTTTTGTGTGTGTTCCTGCTGAGGATGCTCCAAATGGTGTGTTTGTCAAAGCAGAGCAGAATTTCACAGGCAGTGGTTTCACACAGCTGCTGCAAGGCCCTGAGGCTGCAGTCAGTGTTTTCATCAGTGCTGTCTCCCCACTGCCCACCTGGCTTGTGGAAAATGTGCAGGGAGGAAGGACCAAAGGCACTTTCCTGCCTGAGCTCCCCTGCATCCCTGGAATCAGAGGGCAGGACCCACCTGCCTTTTTAGCAGCTATTAGTCACACCAAGCTGCACTCACTGCATGCCAAAACGCAAAGCAGCCAAAAGACACGCTTAATCTTTCTAAAAACATACAAAACCCTCGTAGTCGATATTTCCTGTGCTCTAAAATGTTATCTGTGTACCAAAATGTTTCCACTCTTTTTGGATGCTGGCAAGATTCTGGCATCTCCTTGGGGTGGGGAACACACCTTTTCAGCACCAGGGCTGCAAAAAGTAGCATCAGAGTTCTTTGTCATTTTACAGTTGGTAAACCAGCAAAAGGTGTGTTACAGATCCTAGCAGGAACACTGGTGTTGATGTTGTGAAGGTTTTTCTACATGATTCACATAGAAAAGAAACATTGTGAAGATTACTCTTGCTTCTTCGATTCCTCATTCTGCAGGGCATAATGTAATTTTGCATTATTTTTAGGTGTATTTTCTAGAAAAAACCCCAAACCACCATTATTTTCTTACAGATTTTCAAAGTTTTGAGCTATTACTCTTTTTCTGTTTTTTAGAGTAAGATTGCTGTTGAGTGTTTGAGGAGGAGCTTGTGACTGTGATATGTGTTGCTCTTTCTGGTCAAGTTGGTAACAACCATGGAAATGAGATTGGGTTCTCTGCCAGATATATTTTTCCTGTTGAATTAGTGAAAAGAGCAAAGATCTACGAAATGGTTTTGCTTTAGTGAAGTCACTTTGCTGGATCAAATCGTTGCTGAATTCACGTGGAAGGGATGGAATTCCATTCTGCCACCTCCACAGTATCCTCATAGTTTGGAACAAAACAAATTTTAAGAAAGTGGAGTAGGTACTTACTGATAATCCTGAATAGTAGCTGCTCTAATTTAGCAAAGACAGCATTATTTCACATTTTTGGGGGAGATCAGAGCAGTAGCCATGTGTGGTAACAAAGCAGCTCATTCAGTCAGGTGTTCCCTCAGTGCCAAAACCCAGTAAAAGCCAGACAACCTTCCTGGTGGGGTAATGAGGGGGTTGCTGAGTGTTACCCAGAGGGAGCTGGGTTTGGCAACTGCACAAGTTTCACTGGCCCTGCAGAGCCCAAGGAGGAGGCCATGGAGTTCACCTTACCTTGGCAGTGCAGCTCTGTGTTTCCTAATGGTCAGGGGATTAAACAGGAATGTGTTCTGGATCATGGATTTGCTGCTGTCACTCTAAACCAGATTCATTTCTCTTAAAAGCTAACAGGTTAGAAGAGGTATCTAAAGTAATTTGGCTCTGCTGGTAAAGCTCAGTCTGCATCTGGCAAGGTCTGGGTCTATTTTAGCTCCCTACACTTGTTCTAAGCACCTAGAGGTGTAAAATCTGACCCTCAGCTGAGTTGTTCTAGGATTTAGCTTAAAAACTGAGTATGAAACTCTGAAAAATGCTTGTAATATTCTTAAAGAGCTGTAGTGCAAGTTGCATGGCTGGAAAATTTCCCTGGATGGAAACCTTGCTCTAAGTGCTAGAGCAGCTCTTTGGCTGGTGGCTGACAGGATGCTTCCCTACTCAGAGAACTGCTATAGGAGGAGCTTAAAAAATCAAAAAGGCCAATTAAGCCTTGTTCAAGCTGATTGAAAGGCATAGGATGGGAGCTAGTGCAGGGAAAACAACAGATTTTAAAACCAGTTTTAACCTGAGGCCTGATTGGACTGCTGAATGCACTCTCTTATGAGAAACTGTTGCAAAGCAGCAGAGAAGTATCAATATGATCTTAGCAATTTTTGCTTTGTTGGTTTTATAAAGTGATGAGATTAATTTTCCTGCATGCTGGAGTGAAGGGAAAGCAGACAACCAACAGTGACTGCAAGGCCACCTAATCCTGGGAGTTTATGTAGACCCAGAGGAACGGCTTCCCTCTCATGTATCTTGCTGGGTCCATATGCTGCAGGTGTTGTTTTGCCAGGGGAACACTGTGTGGGAAGCCCTGTGGCTGGAAAAGCACAGCAGCTGCCCAGGGGCTACTTTTTTAGGATGATGAAATGTAGGAGACCTTTCTGCTGCAGCCAGTTAGCAGAACAGAGCTGAAGAAGCTATGAGGCACTGAGAACATGCCTTGTTTCAAAGGAAGTTGGTTTTCTCTTTTTCTTTCTCAGGTTGCTGGTCCAGAAGCTGGACTCTGTTCACACTTATTTGAGAGAAATTAAAAATTTTTTCAAGGGTGTTAATGAAGTAATCACTTCGGGAGAGGACTGCAAGAATGGAAAGACAAGGACACTTACCTGAAACTTTGACTTTTGGGAGTGGTACTCAGGGCCTGGTGGTGCCCTTCCTCATTCTGGGAAGACCTCAAACATGGGAAGAATGGTGTGGTTCTGCCAGCTGGGACTGGGGTCAGACTGTAAGGACAGGCCTGGGGAACTTGGCTCCCTTTTGCAAGGCTGGAGACCTTTGATTTGGGAAGAGGGAGGGGTTCCTTACAGATGTGATGTGGAAGCAACAGAAACCAGGTCATTCTATGCGGCTTTCTGGTGACCAAATGGCAGCAATGAAAAGTGAGAAACCTCCTACACCATCCAAAAGCTGCAAGGGCTTTACTCCTTACAAGTCATACCTGTTCTTAGTATGGCCAAAAGCCCCTGGGTGTTGCTGTGAGCAAAGAGAACAACTTTTGAAGTTGTTTGTGAAGTTTTGGAATCAGGGTCTGTAGTTTTCACATTAAATATCCTGGGAAGGCTGCTACTTGCCCCCCGAAAAAAAATTTCAATCCATGTATAACTGCCCGTTTTTTTAAAAATTAATTCTGTTTAATGAAGCGAGCTTATTTAATGAGGCAGAAAAGTTACTAATGTAGTAGCTCTTTCCTGGACTGTGTATGTACTTACCTTCCTCCATCTGTGCCCAATAAAAGATCTGGGTAGATTGTTCTGGGCTGCTGGCATGAAAACCAGTAAAATAATATTTCTGTAGAATGTAGCCTCTTCTAAGTTCTGCAGCTTTGTGCTGATTAAAATAGAAGTGGGATTTTAATGGAAACATTTCATGGAAGTTCTGGCCCAGAACGTTCTCAAGATGAGGAGTTTAAATTTAGCTACAAATTCAAACACAATGCTTGATTTTCAGAATTTACTCTACATTTTACATAGCTAAACACTTAAAGGTATTTGAAGAAACATAATTTTAGATCTGTAACACTTGAAAATGTTGCCTGCAGTATTTTTTTTCCTGATGATCACTGAGAGGGTCAATGATATCTACAGGAATTGCATGAGATGGTATTTACTTATTTGAATCAGTTTTAAATCTCACCTGCAGTCTGCTTCAGTAATACTGTGCATGTACCAGATTAATTTAGCCTGTATATTTAATCAATGTACATCTTTAGCACCTACAGTTTCTTCTGGCAGCGCTTCACCTGCTTTTTTTAACCTGGCTCCTATTGCCTTCATCTGATACTCCCTCATTTTTCTTCTGGGGGAAAGTAAGCCCTATCCATCTTCTCAATGTCACTTGTGGTATTTACAGAGCTGTCAGGCTGTTACCCTGCTCTGATCACCTCCTCCAAGACTGCTCAGTTCCACCTTACCGAGTGGAGAATCCACAGCCTCCACACTTGTACTCCTCTTGGGAAGAATTTAGGTGCAGCTGACTGTGCTTTGATAAAGGAAACTACTACTGATCTCTAAGTCCATTTTGGCCATATTCCAAGTGACTTTCTACTGCTCCATTTCATAAGTGACTCTTTATGTTCTCTGCATTGCTAATTTTTCATTTTATTAACCAGTTTGCTCCCTTGAAGGTGTCTCGGCTTCTCCTGCATGAGTGTCCAGGAGCCATATCTTTAGTTTCCTTTACTTTCCAGGAATGTTCTCCATATGCTGCACATCTCTATGATGCAGAAAACCCTCGGACCCCTCTAAGAAGCCTCCCAGGACTTTGTTTTGACTACTGCTCCGAATTTCACCTCAACTGCTACTCTGCCATCCGCCTGCTGACAGGTGACAAGCACATCCAGGAGTGCTGCGAGACCAACAGGACCCACTTCTGCCACCTCCTGCAGCTCCAGGATGAGGATTACTGCTTCCCCCAGGTGCTGCAGAACTCGGCCCTGAGCCGCCGCCTGGGCTCGGCACTGGAGGAGTGCGGGGCCTGCGTCCAGCTGTGCCTGGCCGAGGTTGCCAATGGCCTGAGGAACCCGGTGCTGATGGCCCACGCCGCTGACCAGACCCACCGTGCCTTCGTAGCTGAGCAGCTGGGCCTCGTCTGGGTCTACCTACCTGATGGCAGCCGGCTGGAGGAGCCATTCCTGGTTATTCAGAGGATGGTGCTGGCTACCCCATGGCTGGGGGATGAGAGGGGCTTCCTAGGGATGGCTTTCCACCCCAAGCACAAGGACAACGGGAAGTTTTATATCTATTACTCATACATGGATAAGAACCGAGTGGAAAAGATCAGGATCAGTGAATTGAAGGTTTTGGCATCTGATGCCAACAAAGCTGATCCACACTCTGAAAGGTAAAGTTATGTGGAATGCTACTGTATGCCATGATGAGAAATCATTTTTCTCTGTCCCTGTCCAACTCCCAATATCAACATAGGCTGGGGATTGAGAGCAGCCCTGCCAAGAGGGACTTGGGGGTGCTGGTGGGTGAGAGGCTGGACATGATCCAGCAATGTGAGCTGGCAGCTGAGAAAGCCAAACATGTCCTGGGCTGTATCCAAAGCAGTGTGGCCAGCAGGTCAAGGGAAGGGATTCTGCCCCTCTGCTCCATTTTCAAGAGGTCCCACCTGCAGTGCTGCATCCAGCTCTGGGGTTCCCAACACAGGAAGGACACAGATCTGTTGCAGTGGGTCCAGAGGAGGCCACCAAGATGATCAGAGGGATGGAGCACATTTCCTACAAGGAAAGGCTGAGAGAATCGTGAGTGTTCAGCCTAGCAAAGAGAAGGCTTTGGGGTGACCAAACTGTGGCCTTTCAGTACCTGAAGGGAGCCTACAAGAAAGATGGACAGAGACCATTTACAAGAGTGTGTAGTGACAGGACAAGGGGGAATGGTTTAGATTAGAGATTATGAAGAGGATGGTGTGGCACTGGCACAGGGTGCCCAGAGAAGCTGGGGATGCCCCATCCCTGGATGTGTTCAAGGCCAGGTTGGATGGAGCTCTGAGGAACCTGCTCTAGTGGAATGTGTCCCTGCCCATGGCATGGGATTGGAACTGGATGATCTTTAAGGTCCCTTTCCAGCCCAAGCCAGTCTATGATCCTATGATTCTTTCCACTTGCAGAACCTGCACATTCCCAGTCACCCTGGTTCAGGTGTGTGACTAGCCTGCTATGAAACTACCGGAGTCAGGTTGGCTCAAGGTCACACAGCAAACTGAAGTGGATTGAAAAGACTCAGGAGCTAAGCTTCCAAGTTGTCTTCTCTCTCTATCTTGTTCTCTTGTCTTCCAAAGAGCAGTAACAGCCCTAAGTCTATTATGGAATTAACATCTGCCCTAAGAGATTCATGCTGTAGGAGAGGATGTTTCACTACAGTACTATACACTCATTTTATCTGTCATGTGTGCACCTGCCCTCTCCCCCACTAAGAAAAATGCTACTTCTTACTTATCTTTTTTTTTTTTAATGCTTTTTAAGGTATCTCCTGGAGCTTGAGGAACCAGCTGCAAATCGCAACAGTGGACAGCTGCTCTTTGGTGTGGATGGCTACTTGTATGTATTCACAGGGGACGGAGGGAAAGCTGGAGACCCTTTTGGAAAATTTGGGAATGCTCAGAACAAGTAAGTAGGAGGGCAGGAGAAAGCTTTGACTTTGTTCACCAAGACAAAAGGTTTGGAAAGGAGACAATATGGAAGAACAGAGTAAGAGTGCTTCCTGGAAGTGCTCGTGCATCTGCAAGTCTGTCCAAAGCAGTATTTCAAAAATGAAAATCTGACATGTTGAAAGCCAAGTTGTTTAGAGAAGAGAGAGTTTTCTGGCTTAAGCAGGTTGCAAGACATACCAGCCACTGGTTTATTTCTTTCAGATAACTTTTCCTTTGAAAATGGGAAAGGAGAAGAAAAGAATTTTTGTGTTTTCAGCTAGCTCTCATGCTGGGGTTTCTTTTTCTTGCCTTCTCTTTAGGAGTACTTTGTTGGGGAAAGTGTTGAGGATTGATGTGGATGGAAGAAGGCCTGATGGAAAGCCTTACCGCATTCCTCCTGATAATCCGTTCGTGGCTGATCCCAAAGCTCGCCCGGAGGTTTATGCCTACGGGGTCAGGAATATGTGGCGCTGTGCAGTGGACAGAGGGGACCCTGTCACAAAAAAGGGGAGAGGGAGGATATTCTGTGGGGATGTTGGGCAGAACAGGTTCGAGGAAATCGACCTCGTTTTTAAAGGAGGGAACTACGGCTGGAGAGCAAAGGAGGGGTTTGAATGCTATGACACAAAGCTTTGCCACAATTCCTCCTTGGGTAAGGAAAAGCTTTCTTGTAGAAGATTACTTTGTTGTATGTGTATATTTGGTGGACTAGAGCACTGTTTTCCCAGTGAAGCTAAATAATCCAGTGTTGTGTGTTAAATGGATATTGTTTGCTTCTTAAGAGCAGACATCCCTTCTCCCCAGCCCTGCTGTGTTGGTATGAAATGATGCTCTGCTCATCCAGGGAATTCCCTGCCACACACTGCACTGGACAAGGTGTTTAAATTCAAAGCCTGTGTCTTTTGTGGACAGTTTTCCCAGTGAAGCCGGGAAGGCAATGGATTTGATGTAAGTAGAAAGTGATACTGTGTTTTCTTCAGAAGCTCTGAGCCATGACTGTGGCTAAGGACTGCGGACCAGGCTGATGCTGACACCCTGAAACAAACCCTGTGGCAGATGCAGTGTGTCCCAGCCAGCAAACTGCTGCAGCAGAATGCCCAAAAGCTGTGCTCTAGGTCTAACTGTGGGTGTGATGGACAAAACTCACTTGCTGCCTTTAAAAAACAGAAATTGGTTGTCTTTGTAAAACTCTTGGCAAAGCATGGTAGAAGAACTGAGTATTATTATAATGTTCCTTAAGCTGTTGGGTGCAGACACCTGGTCTCAAGGTCATGCACATGTTCCTGGAACATTTGGATGAGCAGACAAGTGCAGAGTATATGTTATTGACGTTAATGCAAGGAAAAAAGTGAGGACAAGAATAAAATTCTGTGGAATCTGATAATTCAACACGAGAAAGGGCTGAATTCAATTTTAACATTGCCAGAGTCTTTATTTTACGAGTCTCATGACATAAAATGGAGAGAACACACTCATTCATATTTTGTGCTGTGTCAGTGAACCCACGAAAGATATTGAGCTCACTTGCAATTTTGATCTTTTTCCCTTCTCTAAAAATACTGGTATTGGTAATGACGATCCCTGCTAAAATGGTTGGTACAGTCACAAATAAGTAAGATAACACTTGCTGCAGGCTGCTGCCTTCCTGCATTGCTTCTTGATGCGGAGAATCTTGGTTTTGTGTGTCATGACTAAGCCTTGATAAACAACTACACAGAGATGTCCTTAGAGCCCCTGGGTCTGTTCTGTCCTAGAGTAAATTGCTGAATTACCACTGAACTCTCGCTCAGCACTTTGTTAAACTGTATTGGTCCTTCCAGTAATTTTTGTACCTGTCAGTGTCATTGAGCAATTGCTTTTTGATGCTCTCTGAAAGTAAATTTTCTCCCTTTTTATTTCTGTGTGTTTAACAGATGACATTCTGCCAATATTTGCATATGGCCGCAGTGTGGGCAAGTCAGTTACTGGAGGCTTTGTCTACAGGGGATGTGAATCACCCAACTTGAACGGCCTTTATATTTTTGGTGATTTCATGAACGGGTGAGACCGATTGTTTCCTCCGCAGCTCCCATTCTGTACCCACATCTGCCTTGTCTGGGCAAATAAGTATATTGGAGCATCCCAAAACCTTTTGGGCTGGAGTAAATGAGAAACTTGGATATAGACTAAGTTCTGTGTTTGACTATTACAACAACATTTTTGTTAATCTAAAATTCCTCCATTTCAGAATCCTTAGGATAAGTTTGCTTTTGTTCAGGTCTGTTTCTCCAAAAGCCAGCCAACAGTGACAGTCTTCACTGACTACTTTTTTTGTTTCAGTAATGCCTGATTTTGTTAGGAACTAACTTTGATGATGGAGATATAAAACACAGGGTTTTATTTTTCGTCTAGTCGACTTATGGCTTTACAGGAAGATGAGAAGACAAATAAGTGGAAGAAGCAGGATATCTGCATTGGCAGCACAACAGCTTGTGCTTTCCCTGGAATGATCAGCTCCTACAGCAAATTCATCATCTCATTTGCTGAAGATGAAGCAGGTAGGTATCGTGCTGGCTGCACCTTCACTGGAAACTGTACTGTCAGTTCTCTACTGTAGGGAAAATGTGGAAAATTCTGTGGCTCCTGAGGCGTGCCTGGAGAGCAGGCAGTGCAGAGAGGTTTGTGGCTGGCTCAGCACGGCAGGTAGGGTTGGTCTGTGGCTCCTGCCCTGCGAGGCTGTTGCAGACCAGCTTGATGGAGAGCTCAGGAGACAAAACTTCATGTGAAACATTCCTTTTGTTGTTGGTTTTTTGTGCTATTTTATTAATCAAAGGACCATATCAATGCAGTTCACTTTTTCATTGCACCACCCCATCCTCACTTGAGTTCTTAGAGCTTCTCTGAATTTCTCCTGCTTCCTTTGTACAAATTCCTCAGTCTTATTCACAACAACAGCACCTCGCCCTGTGGATTATAGACCAGGGCTTTCTTTGGGGATTAGGAAAGCCACTAATTTCAAAATTTAGTGTAAAGGCCTCAGCACATGGAACACTACTAAGGTCACAAGGACCAGATCTCTCACCAAGGTGAAAGTACCAATGCACACTTTGTTCACTTTTCTACAGCCTCCTGACAGAGCTATGTAATACAAAAAGCAGCTGCAAGTTTTTGGAGAACACAGGTGTGCTTTACTCTTCACCATTCAGCAGAAAAGATGTTCGCTTGCCATGAAAAGAGCCTAGATCATCTGCCTAACATATTCTGTCAGAGCTGCATGGAGATGCAGGCTTTGCTGTGAAATGCGTACAGTTTTTAACTGGTCTAACAACATGTGGAGTGAGTGGATGTTAAATGTCTCTTATCCTGGTGGTCTTTTTAGAAACCATCATGGTGTTATGTAGTTTGAAAGACAACAACGGCTTTGCCTCTTGCAAGATACTCTTAATTTCCCTTTTCCCTGGATATTATTCTAGAGGGTGCTGAACCCTTCAGCAAGGAAGGCACAAGAAGCAGTTGTGTTCCACAGCTACCAGACAGAAATAAGAAGCTTCTGTCTCCCACAGATTAGCCAGTGTAGCTCTCACTGAAATTTTTTCCTTTTTGGTATGACTATGAGATGACAAATATATTTCTTGTGTGGTCTTCCCCTCTATTTGTAGCTTCTGGCTGCTTCCTTGGTACAAACAAGTTTTAAAAAATACATATTTATGCAGAGGAAAGTAACCTTTTGGAGAGCCACAGAAGTGAGGTAATGAAGGTGCTGCTCAGGCTCTGCCTGACTGAGAGCTGCTGGGTCAGTGTGGAACCCTGCTGCAGCCAGGAGGCCATTTGGTGTCTCTGGGAGCCCACCTACACAGGCCAGGGGGAGAACAAAGCCATTTCTTGGACACAAGGCATGGCTGAGGGGGTAACTCAAGGGGTTTTCTTTTCTGACCACACGAATTACTGAAAAGCCAGGAAAGAGGGAAATGGAGAACAGGGATCCAGCTTGGCCACTTCCATCTAAGACCAGTTTTCTTTTTTCACTTCCTCTTAGGTGAGCTGTATTTTATGTCCACTTCTTATCCTAGTGCCTATGCACCACATGGATCACTCT
The DNA here is from genome assembly GCA_013398115.1 of Falcunculus frontatus. Lineage (NCBI taxonomy): Eukaryota > Metazoa > Chordata > Aves > Passeriformes > Falcunculus > Falcunculus frontatus. The sequence continues at coordinate 379,210 of VZRV01001534.1, read as the reverse complement.
ACAAGCTCATTGATCCTGCAAGGTTTGTAATTAAAGATGGATTTCCATGCCAAATTCTTCTGTAATCACCATACACTCTCCAGCGATCACAGTAAAATAATCCCAAGTACTACTGATACACAATATCACTGATATCTGCATCCAATCCTTGGGTTTTGTTCAGCCACTGTACATCTGGTGCAACTTTAATCAATTTGAGTGAATTTGTTCCTCACTCATCATATCTTTGCACACAGAAATAGGAAATAGAGTTCAAATTACTTGAATATTTGGGAGAGTTAAGGATTAAAAGAAAGTCTCCTTGGTTGCATATCTGAATTACAGCAAAGCAATGTTTTAAAAATGACAGTCCATATCCTTCAGGGTCATTACATCAAATATCTATATGGCGCTTTAATATAAATAAAAAAATAAATGGCACTCCACAGTTTAGTTTTCTTCACGAAGATAAGAGAAACCTGGTGGTTCATGCAGTGCTTAAATAATAACGAGCCTAAACATGAGTTTTTCCAAGCAAAACGTTTTTCCCCATTAGGCAGTTATCCCTGCTAAAGTCTGTTTTTACAACAATAAGCACACTTATGTAATTTTTTTGCCTCTCAAGCTTTCCAATTTTGCTAAAAAACATTAAATGAGTTTCAAATCACTCTGTAAAGTAGATACAGTACAAATGTGTCTGTGCTGTTGCAGAGACCTTGGACACTAGCAAAATGAAGAAAAGTTATGTTTTCTTGAGAAGTTAGATCCACAGCTAGATAGTTAAGCTGTGTACCAAGGTGATGGGAATAGAACTTGAATCTTTTACTGCTTTAGGAGATTTCTGCCTTTAACAGCTTATCATTTGCCAGGAAGTGCATTAACTGTGGCTGACCAAAACGTGATATTTTCAACTAAAATTATATATATATATATACACACACACATATATATATACACACATATATATATGTATGTGTTTGTGAGCTTGCATAAACATCAAGAGCTTGAGCAGAGTCTATTTATCAAAAAAAACCCCAAAAAAACTCTGTTGTCTCTATGCCACTCCTTCGTGTGCCATGAAGACCCTGTGCTTTTGAAGTTTTGTGCTCACCACTCCTAGAGCAGGACCAGGCGCTTATTCCCTTGGCTGTTAGGAACATTTTCCTCCATTTCCCGGTTCCCCTTGTTTTCCCTAGCCCGGATGGGGCTGTGTCAGCTCTGCCCTGGTGTGTTTGCACTTTGCAGGAGTGCCCAGGGCGTGCAGAGCTCCTCTGGAGCCTGAGCAGGCTCTGGAGCACAGTCCTGACATCACCAGCTCCTGGGGTGATTCTGGTCTCCTCATGAACCTTTCTCCGTTGCATTTTACTGCTGTTTGAAGGATTTTTCCTTTTCTGTCTCTCTGGGATAGCTGGCTTCTCTGCTGGGTGCAGTCCCAGGCAGTGAATCCAGCATTCCCTGCCCCTTGCCCGCACGGCGGGAAGTGCGCTGGCACGGACAGCAAGCCACAAAAACTCCCTCTTCCAAAACACTGCCAGGGCCACTGACATGTGTCTGATGGCAACCCAAACTTCCCGAGGAACCTGCCAGGAAAGCTGATGGCAGCAGTGCCGTTTGTCCCCGCTTCAGCTTGCCTCTAGCAGTACTCTTGGACACAGCAGGGTGGCACCAAATTCCTTCTGTCCTGAGCAGAGAGAAAAAGAGCTAGAAAGTAATTGAAAAATTAGAGAGGAGCGAGATGGGGGGGGGGGGGGGGGGGGAAAACCCCCCCAACAACCCCCCAAAAAAACCCCCCAAGCAAAGCCAAAAACCCCGCTTTAGTAGCTTTTTTTTTTTTTTTTTTTAATTGAAGTTATACGGGGGAAGCACTTGGCTCTTTCCACTGTCTGGAGGAGAATGCCAATCACAAGAAAATGTGATGCCTTAGGTCATGCTTTGCTTTGCTCGGTGCTGTCAAGCATGCCAAATTGGAAGAACCTGTTCTTATTTGTCCTACAGCAGTTCCCTTGGTGAGTAACAGAAAACACAGGTGTGTTGTGCTTCTTTCTACCTCTCTCTTCCTGTTATTTAACATGCAACATCTTTACCCCAGGGAAAATGTGTTTGGTTGGGTTTGGTTTTTTTTTGTTTGTTTTTTTTGTTTGTTTGTTTGTTTTTTTTTTTTGTTTTGGTGCTTTTGTACTGTGGGAAGTTACCAGGGAACATCAGGAGAGGAACACAGACACATTTCTTTGCAGTTGTTGCTCCCTCCCTCTTTGCCTGTTCCTTTCCTTTCTCACCCCTCTTGCTGCAGCACTCTGTTGTATCCAAAGAAAACCCCAATGAAGGTCACATTCACCAGCTGCTATTGGGATTGGGATTTTATGGCTTGTCAGGCCTGTGTCAGCCCCTTGGATTCCACCTGTGCTGCACTCCAGGTGCCTAAAGTGCTTTCATGCCTCTTCCACCAGTGGCAAATGACAACAGGGGATTGGGGTGTGCCTGTGGAATAAATAAACTTCCCTGACAATCTCGCAGATGTCTGCATCTGGCTTTCTGTTTTCCAAGGAGAGCTCCACCAGGGAAGTGCAAATACAAGCCTGTTCCAGTGAAAACAAAGAGCAAGAGAATACCATTTGTTCCACGTGCAAGTAAGTTGTCAAGCTTTGATTTTAATGAGAAGCAAAACATATACATAAACTTACAGGCATGTGACTGACATCTTTAGCAGTCTTAAAAACTAAAGCACTGAGCAGGAGCAATCCTGAAGTTTGGTTTTAATTTAATGTGTGCTTCTGCTGTCTACTTGATGCTGTGCTTTTGCTTAAGCCCAGTCTCTGATTATTTTTTTTCCTAAGTTTTGCTATGTAATAGTGTAAATGGGCATCACAAGGGAACTGATGACTTTGATTCAGGCATTGGATGAGGTCTGGGAAATTCTGAGCGCCTGTCCCTGGCTCTGAAATAAGTTCCTTGAATCAAATAATCCCTTCTCTGTACATCTGGGTGGAGTCAATCTTCTTTTTTTCCTTGGTGCATCCTGTCTTGAAGTCCCATGCAGCTAGGGCAGGAGTTACATCTTGAGTAGAAACAGTTGATATTATCTTGTCTGGGATTTCCAGATATTAGTGTATTATGAACAATTCATATTGTTAAGTCTGCCAAAGAAGTGTGCAAGGCTTTATCTTATTCTGTCTGGAAGTAATTTCCCTTAAATATACATTCTTAATTTCTAAAATTAATCATTTTATTTCCAAGAAAACCAGAGGTCTTTTGATGGAAGAAGAGAGGTTTATAGTGTGCATTTCTTCTTTCATAATTTCAGCTGTTTTTCTTGACTGTAGCTCTAATAAGGGCATCTCTCAGTCATATCTCTGAATTAGCCTTTTGCCTCAAAGCAGGAATGCTGAACCATGTTAATTGCTTTCCTCAGAGACTGTCCTTGAGCTGCTAAATGAACCTTCAACAACCAAGCCGCCAAAAAAATCTTCTACCCTGACTGCAGCCACCCCAAGAGTTTCTTCTAAGAAAGCAAAAAAGACCCAATCCACCAAAATAAAAGCATCAACAGTGAAAACAGCTCCATCTGATAAAGGGAGACAGAGAGTCAAAGCTGAGGCCAAATATCACAAGGGAAAGAAGGTTGCACACAACTCCAGAACTGCACCAGAACCACCTTTGCCGAAAAAGAGCTCCCACCTAGCCAGAACCAAGGAGGTTCTTCCAAAGAAAGCAGCACTAGTTAAGGGAAAACGGGAGAAGAGGAGGAAGAAGCAGCTTTTGAAGCTCAGTGATGTCCCAGAAAAAGCAAGTCATGTATAAGACAGTGAAAGTATTGAATAGTGACCAAATAAAGGAGAATTTGGCTGACTTGTTATGGAGTGCTCCCTGGCGTGCCCTCATTAATGGCAGTGTTAGCAGTCGGTACATATGTTCTAATAAACATATTAAACCTTAACAGCAGCAGCTTCCAAATCCTGCTGTGGTGTCCTTTCTGACATAAGTGGTTATGAGAGCCTGTGATGGACATTCACTGGTAAGATTTGGCTGTGTATGACTGTCTAATAAATCCAAGTGCCTCTAAATTTCAGGACTTTAATCTTCTGTTGAAGAATATGGAATAGACATGTCAACTACCTCACCTTTCTTTTTTTTTTTTTCTGTCCTTTAGCTGAAATGCAGTGAAAAATGTATTTCAAGAGTAGGTATCTTTCAGACAATGAAATTAGATTTTTTTTTAAAAGGAGGGCCACTAAGATGCTCAGAGGGCTGAAGCATATCTCCTATGAGAGAATTGGGGTTGTTCAGCCTGGAAAAGAGAAGGCTCCAAGGAAACCTTATAGCAGCCGTCTAGTCCCTGAAGGAGGCCCACAAGAAAACTGGAGATGGACTTCTTACAAGGGCAGGTAGCGACAGGACAAGGGGGAATGGCTTCAAACTGACAGAGAGTAGGTTTAGATTAAATATTAGGAAGAAATTCTGCACTGTGAGGGTGGTGAGGCACTGGCACAGGGTGCCCAGAGAAACTGTGGATGTCCCATCCTTGGAAATGTTCAAAGCCAGGTTGGATGGGGCTCTGAGCAACCTGGTCTAGTGGAAGGTGTCTCTGCCCATGGCATGGAATTGGAATGTGATGATCTTTAACGTCCCTTCCAGCCCATGGAATATGAATATTTTTTTCGAGGTACAGATCACCTGCAGCTTCCATAGGCTCCAGTACGGGCTGGAAATATCCAGCAAATCTGAAACACCAACATAATCAAAGCACCAGAAGCCGAGCAACCCCCACAAAACCCCGCGTTAGAGCTGAGCCATGGGCTGGAACCATCCTGCGGCTCCAGATCCCACGCGGTGGAAGCGGCGCCGTAAAAACCCCCGATGTTCAGATCCAGGGAAATGATTTATTCGGGAAGCGGAGCAGCGGCCGCCCTTGTGCTCCCGCCGCCGGAGAAGGCCGAGCACATGACGTGAGTTTGCAGTGTCAACGCTGCGTTTGTCTCCCACCGCCGCCCTCTGGAGGCGCCGTGTCGGGATGCGAAAAGCAGCGACCCCCGCTCTCCCGGGAGCCCCCGGCTTGGTCGGCGGAGAAACAATAAGGAAAAAAGCAGGAAAAGCTCGCGAGGCCCCAGCGAGGATCGAACTCGCGACCCCTGGTTTACAAGACCAGTGCTCTAACCACTGAGCTATGGAGCCACCTATCAGTTCCAGCCTTGCCAAGCACTCATGTCCCTGTGCACGTTCCGGCGGTGCCGCGGGGTCCCTGCCCTCTGCCCGGGCCTCAGCGCCCGGAGCGGGCCCGGAGCAGCCCCTTGGAGCCGTGCTGCACCTGCGGCACCCCCGGGGCTGAGCTGGGCCTCTGGAGGTCCTCCACGGGCAAAGCTGCCCGTGGCGGGGGCAGGAATCCAGCTCCCGGCCCACCCCTGCGGCGTTGCCTTAGGGTGACGAGGGGCCTTTCCTGTCTCCACCTGCCGCGGATTGAGGGTGGAAGTACCTTGGAGAGGGGAGTTTCGGTGACACAGGGGAGGATTGCTCCCAGGAGTGATTCCCGGTTCTCACGGGCATCCCCCACGCTGGGAGGGAGGGAGCAGTCGCTGCCTGAGTCAAGGTTTTGTGAGGTAAGGCTGCGCAGCACCTGGTTTTGTGCAGTGGGGAAAGAATCACTCTAAGTAGATGATAGTCAGCTCAAGGTTGTAATTCTCCTCAGCTTTTGTGAAATCATTGTTGTACAAAAGCTGGTTTAACTCTCGCAAATAAACCACGTCTCCTTTGACTGGGGTGTGAACCCAGCAGCAAGGCGGGCAGTGTGGAGCCTTCATCTCTTGATTTTTACTGAGCCAGGAAGTTTAAAGCCGTTTGAGGATTTTCTCCTTTCCTCTGCATGAAAGAACCAGTCTGTCACACGCTCCATGAAAGCTTAGGTGAAGGTGAGAAGGTGAGCTGTGCAGAGGAAGTGGAGAGACACCGCCGTGGAGTAATAAATCCGAGCGGTTCTGCTGTACACCAGAGTCATGCTCTAGAAAAGCAGACATGATTTGCTGGGTGCAAGCCTCAAGCTGCATGTGACCAAAAGTAAAGCTCCTTGAAATGAGAATAGACAGAAAAAGCTGCATTAAGGAGCTAAAGACCTTTCATCCATCCCACACTCCACAAATCATTAACTAGGTCAACTTTCTCTTTTTTTTTCCTTCCTTTAGTTTTATTTCACCTTCTCTTTAAATGGATATGATCTCTGTGGACAAACTAGATCAGTTCTGGTGAACTCTGTCTTGTTGTTTATGTAAGACACTAAAATTACTTTGAAATATCTGCTTTCGACCTCTAACGTGGCAGCTGATAAATTCATGAAGTTTCACATTTCTTTGGATGCTTTTTTTCCCCCTTTCCTTTGAAGATAGTGACTCTTTAGAGCGAGTACAGCTCTTCCAAAGACGACTAAAACGTCTGTGGTGAGTGTTCTGCTAATCCCTCAGGGAACTGAAGTATAAGCATAGCTTGTTTTATAACCCTCAAGTAGACAGGAGCAGAACTATCTTACACCTTTCATGCTATAAGACAAGCCTACCTTCATCAGTCTAACACAGCTGAGCAGCAGAACTGAGAGCAGAACAGTGTTGAAATAAGTTTTCTGTGATAACATGGCTACCTGCCACTACTGGGCTTTTAAACTTAGGTGCAAATCTGTAACTGTTGTGATTGCCCTGCTTCCAGATGCCTTTTGCTGCCCACTGAGAGCTCCCTGCAAGGTGGGCTGCACTTCAAGGTCTGGGTGGCGGAGTGTTTCTTAGTCAGACAGCCCGGGTGGGATTCAGGAGGTGTGATGGTGGTACCACGCTATCAGTAAGCCCCTTGACTTCTCTTTGTAATGAAAATGAGGAAATGAGACACTTCTGGGATGTAATTCATTTCACCTGAAGGTAAACCTCTACAGAAAGTCATCCGAGTCATGGTCTAGAGGTGCCTGTTCCTCAGCTGGCTATGAAGAAAGTCGGTGCAGCCTTCACAGCAATTTCCACAGCCTCTGTTATACATGGTAATTATTAGTGGAAATATACATGGTAATTGTTAGTGGAAATACCACAGCAGGTTATTTCTTCTGATTTTTTTAACCTTGTTCTAGCTCATGTTTTGTATCCAATGTTTCAAAGAGAAGTGGATCATTCCTGTGAAATATGAAGAGCAATGATTTTTCTAAGGATTGATTGGCTTAAAACTGCAGAACCACATCTAAAGAAGACTATGATTCTTTCTGCAGCTAGACCCACACAGATGTGAAAATTAAGCATTTAGGCAATAAAATGCCTTTCTAGTCTGCTGTTCATGGCTGTTGAAAGCCACTAGGTGGAACCTAAGGACTGCATCAAAAGATGAGGAAAATACTTAAAACAGACTTCAAATGCTGAAAAGAGTGAATTTTTACCATGCAGGTTTTTAAGAAAGATCTGTAGGATGACTGACCTTTAAAGGTGTGCCAGACATCTAAAGATGCATGTTTATGTATGGTCTTTAAAGTTTCTTCTCTAGGCCAAGACCAAGCATCAAGATAGAAAATAGGGTGGGTCGGGTAAGAATAGTTGTAGTCTTGCTCAGTCTGGACCAAGGCCGTTATTAAAACCCGATTTATTTATTCCTGATTAGCTCCCTGACTGTCCCTAACAGCCCCACTGGACAAGTCAGTGTTTAACCCTGTGTAAAGCTGGTGTCAGCCCACAGATGTCACCTGTGCTGCTGTGAGTTTTTATCTGTCTCGTTAAGCACAGTGGGCTAATCCCAAGCACATCCCACGATCTTGCTACCATATCTTGCATTCAGGAGAAACCAAAGGAATGACTCTTCAGACAGCTGGTCCATGGAAATTCATGGAAATCCCTGGAAATTCTCTTACACAACTGTATTCTCTTTTCCAAACTCCTTTGCCTGGCTTGCCACCCAGTTCCCTGCTGGATTCAGTTTCACTGGTGTTTCACAGGGTTTGGTTCTTTGTTGCACAAAACAGCTTTGGGCTGCAATAGTATGAAATAAATAGCAGCCCATGTTTCCTCTGCAGGCACTGTGTGTCTCCTAACGGGTTGTCAGGCTTGCCCACCTTTGTCCTCCACACATCTGGCTCTCTGTGTCCTGAGGGAAGCTTGGTGCCCCGGGATTATCTCAGCGGAGGTACAGATCAGCAAAACTGGCACTTGTTAACCTCTAGGAGAAAGGAATTGCAGCACAGCCTCAGTCTTCTTGTGAAATGGGACATTCTGTGGGTTTTAATTTTTTGACAGGTTCAGCACTGCTGGTTTTCTTTCTTGAAGAAACTGTAGTAATCTAAAGATGTCTGAGTTTAATGTAATTCATTTTAGTTGGCAAATGCTGGTGGATTGCTTTGTTTTGTGCAAATGCAAGGGTTTTTTTGAATAAAATACGATGAAAATCAGAGGAACACTTCCTGCTGATTTTGCATGGCTTTTGGAGGCAGTCCTTCAGGTATTTTAGCCATGTAATGATCTCAACATTCGGTTGCGGCCTGCCTTCTCTTCTGAATGTGGAGCTTTCCAAATCCTGTTTGATTGAGATGTGCCTCAGGAAATGTCATGTGGTTCTGCAGTTTTGACCCAATCAACCCTTGTGAAAATCATTGTTTTTCACATTCCACAGGAATGATCCACTTGTCTTTGAAACACTGGATACAGAACATGAGCTAGATCGAGATAAAAAAATCAAAAGAAATAACTTGCTGTGATATTTCCACTAACAATTACCATGTAGAACAGAGGCTGGGAAAGTTGCTGTGAAGGCCCTTTCTGGGTTTTAGCTTGGGCACTGCTTGCACTCCTACTCCAAAGTAGCATGAGAGATCCTGGTTTACACCCTTCCTCTTCCCTGAAACTCTGCTTTCCATAGGAAAGAAGTTCAAACATGCAACAGATACAGTGCCATGTCAAAATTAGTTTGGTGGTCTCAATACTCTTCTTTTGGACAAACATCCATTCTCACACGCAAAAAAAATCTTGCCTTTTTAGCAGCATTTTTGTGCAGCTTTGAAGAGAGGAAGGGATTGATGTTTCTGTAGAAATTCAGTTCTTTTTGTTCCTCAGAAAGGTGACAGAGCACACAAGAGAAATGTAAAGACCATCAGAATCCACACATCTCTATTTGCTCATAGCTCTGTTCATGGGGTTCACGTTGTGGTGTCCATTGCTCATATTTGAGCATCAGTGGTTTTCTGTGAAGAAGCATCACTATTCCCAAGTCTTATTCCAGAGTAGCAGTTCTGTGTCTGCCTCATTGTGCTCTCCTGTTGTGTTTTTTCTTAATGCCAGGGATCCAAGCAGAAGAGATGTTGTCTTCAAGTGCTTTATGATTTGATCTTCCTGAAACTAGAAAGGATTAACTGAATTTTCTTTGCTTCAGGGTTATTTCTCTGATCAGATTTAAAGCTATTTATTATAACAACTTCACACACCGTACCCAGTGGGACTTACCTGCCACACTGCACCCAGTGGTGGAGGTGACAAAGCCATCTGTTACAGGCAAAAGGGTCAGGAAAGTTTGATAAAAAGCAAATTTTCATCAAATAAAATTAAAAAAAAAATTCAGCAAAGTAGTGAAAAAGCAAAGTATATTTTATTCTAGTTTTAGAAAAAGAAAATTCCTGTATTTAAAATAGGAAGCTGCGTAGTTTTTTGATTTAAAGGCGAAGAAAAATGTCAGCAGGAAATAGCTGACCCAGAGCTGTGCATGTGCTGGTCAGTCTGTCACTAAACATGTGTTTATGTCTGAATATTACATGTATATACACATGTAAACATGTTTGTGCTGTTGGGCAGAGTGTAGAACAGTGCTCTCCCTCTCTGGAGATGACAACCTGAAGGTCTCTGCTCAATTGTTGGTTTCCAAAAAGTGCAGGAATGTAAAGACCATCGCTGAGTCTGTAAATCCTCTCAGATTTGTCTAAAGTCACTTAGCAGATTTGAAGGTTACTTGGGAGAGGGTTTGGCAACAAGTGTGGTTAAATGAACCCCCTTTCCAAAGAAAACCAGGCTAAAAATGTACTGATCACATTTCCCAAGGAAGATTGTAAAATTTTTTGGAAAACAGATGATTCAGGAATACGTGAGACAGAGGAACCAGGAGATCCAGTATCCCCATCCTTACTCCAGTATGGATTCTGCTACTTAACTCTGTGCCCTCCCTCACAGCCTCCCAAAGGGGTGGTAAGGTGTTTGTTGGTAGCATAAATGCAAAGTTTTATTATCATCAGTGTAAAAACAGACTCAGGATATTTCAAGTGGGCTGTAATGGAATAAAAATGTAGCAACAGGATGGCTCGAAATAATCATCAGGAGCCTTGTTTTAAATAAAACCTTTTGGGATGGTTTCTCCCAAGGAGCTGTAAAGCTATAGGTACTGAGTTCCTTCTGCAGCTCAGTGGGTGGTAGGGAAATGGGAATGTATCCCAGCATGGTCAGCACTGCTGTGGATGGGAAGATGTTGTCTCAGCCCTGGCCTGTTTGCAAGGGTTTGGATATTTGGCTCCACTGAGGATGTAGCCACCCAAGCGAGACACAAGTGTGTGGGTCTGCTCTGGGTTTCAATTACTGAGAAAGGCAAAAGAAAAGACCTGTCACAACTATTAGGCACCTTCCTCAAGTGCTCACATTCCCTTTCCTGTGAAACACATCCGAGTCCCAAAGGCAGACAGTCCTCATGCTAATCAAGGAACAAATTGGTTTTTGTTCTGAAGTTCTCTTAAGGTAGATGGAAGAAAGATGCATGTATAATAAATTCTACATAAACTCTGAGAAGCCAACTGTTGCTTAAGTGCTGGACATGATAACTGGAGCTGGGTGATTTGTGACTTCTGGAAAAAGCAAATGAGCTGAAAATGTGGTTTTGTTCCCAGCTCTGTTCCTGATTTTGCCCTATGTTTGCTGCTAGAGACAACAGTTTTTGGGTTAGAGTTGCCCAAGTGTCTGTGTGTTATTCTGCTGTGCAGTTAGTTCAGAATATCCTGCCCCGTTTCCTCAAGTGCCTGAGAAGAGCCATGCCATGAGCTCCAGGCATTCAGAGAGCTGCCCTCACTACCCTGGGATGGGCAGCTGGAAAAATGACTGAGACCAGGTGTTTAATCTGCCTGGTAGAGTTGGTGGCCCCTGGACACCAAATGAGAATGGGAATTTACAGCTTCCCTTCTCTGTTTTTAGGGTTAAGCTGGGTGGATTGCAGGCCCTGTCTCCATACAGGCCTATCAGTGGTTCTGTGGATGAGATTTGTGGCTCAGCAGCTCTGCTCTGCTCTCCCAGGAGAACATATTCATCTTCCTTCTTACTGGGCTGGACCACATGTGCCACAGAACAAACTGAATAGAAAAATTCTGCTCCCAGCCTTATCCTAGTAGTTGGTAGAAGCCCCTCCTCCCAAAGTTGCTGCTGTGAAGCTTTTCTGAACCACATTTTGGAAGGGTTTTGGAGGCCAGCTGTTGAGTGATCAGCTCCTCTTTGACACTATTTCCAGTAGCCTCCCATTGAGCATGGAAAAATCTCACCTCGAATTTTAGCCAGTGTCACTGTTCCAGAGTATGCTTTGACCAAGTATTGTCAGGTTTTTGAAGTGGTAACTGAGTGTTTCCAAGTCCCTTCTTTGCTTCTGAAGGACCAAACTCGCTGCAGACCCTTGAACATCCTTTCTTCTGAGTAAGCTTGGACCCACAGTTCAGCTTGGTGATTGGGTTTGTGTCTCTTTTGCCATTTTTCCTGGTTTTGATTGGTTTGGAAATCCTGAGGCTACAGCCTTCCTGAGGGTACTATCTGGTTTTTTTTGGCTTTCCCAAATGTAATGCATCACGCAGTGCTGAAAATGAATGGGGAGGGAATAAATAAAAATGTTTTGAATCTTGAAGATTTGGCTTAAGCTTTGTGTAAAGCTGTTGGTTTGAGGATTGCCTCTGTTAAATTAGCTCACTATAGTAGGATAGATAGATAGTAGGGCACTTCTATCTATCACTGAGGTCCCAGCTAGCCAGTGCAGACTCAGGCAGGTGATACCACATCCTTGAGACACTGGCATCCAGTCTGCTCTCTAATGGCTTTGACAAATCCCCTCAAGCAGAATTGTCAAGCCGACTCCATGATCTAATGTGTCCAAAAGGGTTAAAAGCACCACTGGGAATATCAGGGAAGACTGATGTGATTAGATTACATCTGCATAGGGGGATAAACTGTTCTTGAGTGTAATTAATAAATTGGAACGTTGGACTGCTGGAATCAAACTTCAAGGGAGCCTCTCCATAGGGCATCAATATCAGCAGCTGCTCTTCGTACATGACAGGTCTCTTTCAAAGCTTATACGTGCCTGATAATCCTTTTCCTAACTAAAATTTAATTGAAAGATTCCTCAACCTGCCATAGGGTAAAGAAGGGAAATTAAGCATCTTAATTCACTTAGGTGACTGATCCTTAGGTGTTAGGCTTGTCCTGATCTACTTTGCTATTATCTGAGTGTCCTACCTACAGAGGACCCAGCTCTGGTGCCCTTTCTACTGGTGCAACCCTAGTCAAAAATATACTGAAAATTGCACTTAACTTCTGCTTAATTGTGGCTGTTCTTTTGGTGGAGCAATTCTAGCAGTGGGATGAATCAGGCCTGTGGGGGATTGTAGCTTTTCTGTAAAAAAAAAACCAAAACTAATTAACTTTGCATTTAGTTTTACTGTTAAAGCACTTACTGTTAAAGCAACTTGCTTCAAGGTTGAAGCCACTAGCGTCCATTAATATGCTCCAGGAGATTATGACTGGGAATTTTCTCTTTCAGACAGTTCTGGAAAGTAGAAATGTTCACATCTTCAAGTAAACAAAAAGTGATCCATTCCTATTTATGGTAAATGAATAAGTACGTATGAAGGATAAACACTAAAAAAACCCATGCTTTCAAAGATTGACTCAGCTATTGTAGTTTTATAGAACAAGTGAATGAAACTTGTTTGGATTCTTCCCAGAATAAATACACACACTTTTGAAGTCCTCTGGAGAATAGAAAAAGAAGCAGCACTAATGCAGAAGCACTGGTTTAACCTCCAGTCCACCAGGTACTTTTGCACTACTGTGGAGTGCATGTGGTCAGTCTTAAACCATTCTTATGACTCACATGCATGTTTAACATTTGGAGTCCTTGGACATGTCTATGGAACAAGAGTTGAGAGACCCACATTATGTTTAGTGCACAAAGTTGAGAAGAAAATGCAAAGTATGGGCTTGCTAGTACCCATCCCCTTAGACATATCCTTGGGCTGAGAGTTCTCTGTAAAAAAAAATTCTTGGTATATACTGTGGGATGTCTGGAAAATAGATCGTAATAAATACATCATTTTATATGGAAGATGGATAATTCAGTGCCTAAGAACGTGAACTGGAGAGTAAATCAATGCAAAGAGACTTTCTGTTCTTTGGTGTTCATTTCTCCTTTTTCTTTCCCCAGTGAATGTTCCTCAGCAGTCCCAGCAAAGGGATGTTTTTTACAAATATCTTGTTGAAATACTCAGATCTTGCTGTGTTTCCTCATAAGAATTGAGAGTTGCAGAGGGGAAGGTGCATCATCACAGCTCATGTTTAAAGCAGCAAGGAGAAAGTCAAGGTAGTTTCAAGACTCAGTTGTTTGTAGCAGAACCAGTGGTCACTTCTAAATCACTCTGACATGCTTAGTGAGAAGTAAAGCACAGTGCTGTCTCCTCTGAACTCCGGAATTTACTGTGATAACTGTACAACATGAATCTCAGTTTAAGCTAATCTCCAGTTGCCTCTTCCATTTTCATTTTACGCTTGCTTGCCCTGCAGTGACCCCCTGGTTTATAGACTGCTAGTTCTATAAATCTTTGTCACAAAGGGTCACTGGGCTGAGGAGAAAAGAGGAAAAACTGTGAACAAAAAGAAGTCTAATATGCTTTCTCCAGATACTGTGCCAGAGGTAGGTTTGCTTGTTCCAGCCTGATTTAGCTAGTGCAGATGTCACTGCTAAATGCATAAACTAAATACAGTCTAGTACAGGTTTGTAATTAGTTTGTTTACCGAAGCCCTTACAGGAACAATTTGGTTCAGCTAGAGCTGATCAATCAAACTTCAGCTGAAGAAACCTCAGAGACACCCTTTCTTTCCACCTGACCTGCTGGGAGACAGATTAGAAAATATTGATAACACTAGCAGCTATTAGCTGCTGCTATGTGTGTTTAATGTCCTTCGTTCATGTTTGGGCAAAACAGGGAGAGACTGCTTTTTCCAGCTTGTAAGTTTCTTGTTGTAATGCTGCTTCTTTTACAAATGCAGCTTTGCCAAGAGAAAAAACGACCAAAAGCCTAATAAAATTGAAGATTATGTAGATGAAAATGTCAAAGCCCTTGGGCCCTGACCACAGCATTGTTTAGATGAATTGGCAGAGCTTGAAAACCTTAATCTCATACTTCTGACCTAGGGTTATTCCCTTAAATGCCCCCTCCGAGCTCATTTTCCCAGCTTCCATCCTCTAGTGGTGCAACTGAAGGAAGCTCAAAGCTTGTGTTCTCTTGAAGTGTTGCTTGGTAAAGGAGCAGGAGTGAGGCTGATACTCATCCTGTGGATCAGTGTGTTGTGGCCCATCCAGGCTGGAATGACGTGGAGATGTTGTTTCTGGTGCGTGGTACCCAAATACAGCCTCAGAAGTGGGAGCAGTGATTTCAAGAGTGTATGTTCCATATCCACCTCTTCAGTTTTACTTGTGCTGATGGGCTCTGCCACGTGCAAGGAGTCCTGGATTCAAGGTATCAGTCCTCACAAGTGGAAGGCAACAACACGTTGTCCTTGAGGAAGCTTCTTCCTTAAGCGCTCCTTGCGCTTGGATGTAGCTGCCAGACTTTGGCTGGTCACCTGATGTGACAGTGGCTGCCTTGCTGGTCCCCATGGGTGTATTCTACATTCTGGGTGCCCATGACAGGCACAGGTGAAGGAACTTTGTCCTCGTGGTGACGTGACAGGTTGAGCTTCACACAGCTCTTCTGGCTGTTCACGAGTTCAATTGGTCCCCGTGTTAGAGACAGAGCTGTGGTACATCCACTTGATGTACTTTGTGGAGGATGAACAATTTCCTTAAGCTGCATAGCGGGTCAGAGGAGAAGTGGAGGACATGGGGTTTCTTACTTCTTGGAGCAAGTTGTGTACCCATGTACACTGTAAAGGCCAGATCCTGCCTTATACCCTGCTGTTGTGATCTATGCTAGATGCCAGCCTGAGCCTGTAACAATCTAAACCAATGATTCTAAATGACAATTTGAGCCATGTAATTCAGCACTGGACATTCTTTTGAGGTGCTTACATTTCAAACTACACTGCTTATGCTTAGCATTCTTTTTGTCTGTCGTAGCTGCTGCTGGATGGAAAAATCATTCGGTTTGTGGGATGCTATTTAATTAAAATAATTCTTTATGTCTGAATTTATAAGCTGTGATCGGTGCCAATAGAGAAAGCTGTAGGTGATCCCTGTTGCGGTGCCCCAGCCCCCTTGGGGGCTGGGTGACAGTCAGTGGGTGGGCTTACCAGCCCAGAGGCCCGACCCCGAAGGCGGGGTCGGCGACTGAGGCTCCCGCCCACTGGGTGTCAGTCACCGCAACTCCATCCCTAGTTCCAGCAAGTTCTTTGTTCATGTTATCCCCATTGGTTCGCTGTTTTATACATATTTATGATCCTCTGTTTAATATGCATTAAGTTCTGGAAAGTTCTGTTATACTCGGTTTGTGATTTGTCAGTTTAAATATGTTCCTCCCCTGTTACATCCTGATTGGTCTATGTCATCCCCTTGTCATTCCCTTATTGGTTCTTCCCTTTGTCTCCTCCCTGCACTGCCCCCGCTTAAAAGGGGTGTGCAACCGTCTCTCCTCGACTCTTTGCCAGTGCCTCCCCTTCCAGCACCTCCTTGTCTCCCTGACCCTCCAATAAACTGGGATTGAAGGCACGGAAGAGTCCCTCTTTCATTCCTAGCCCTCGCCAGTTGCTAAGCAACAACAACTTTCTGCGGCCTGAGCCTAAAGAGCCTTGCTAAGGCAGGCTACACAGAGCTCCTTTTGCCCCACTTGGTGAGTGGCCGTGCAGCCGGAGCCGAGTAGCCGTTGCCCTGCCTGGCCCCCGGGCGGTCAGCAGACCCCAGCAACGCGCTACAGATCCCATCAGCAAAATCTTCATCAAGTGCTCCCCTCTGGTTTTCATTTTCACCTCAGAAACAGGGAGAAGAAAGTGAGACCTTTTGAGAGCTCTAATCTGCAATTGTCCAATGAAATGATGAGATTTGAATTACACACTGAGGTTGAAATTGTCCTTGTGCAGGAAAAGGCCATCATTTGAAACTGTCACATTTGGCATATATAAAACTTCACATTTGATAATTTGTCCAGAAACAAATAAGGGAGATATCTTTGTCAGCCAGAATGTCACCCCTTGCAGATTTAGAGCAGGATGAAGTGGTTTGCCAAGCTCCATACTACCCCATCCATCCAGAGGCCAAGTCAGTCTTTCCCCTGTGCAAACCCACCTGCCTTTCTGACTGTCAAGTCAGTCTTTCCCACCTGTGCCAGGGCCAGGCAGCTGATGATGTACAGCATCACTGACCCACGGGGTCACATACAGTTTGAAGCCCAGCATTTTGCAGGTTGCCATCTGTCTCTGGAAGAAAGACCATGGCACAATGCATGACGACTTCATTTGCCTTTTACTATTTATCTTTGTCATCTGACTTTCATCAGTAGTTCTGCTGGATAATAGCAGTAGGAAAACATTATGGAAGTGTACCAGGAGACCTGATCTCAGAATTACCAGTTGTGCTACCTTACAGATAACATCCTTCTGGTAATACAGGCTGTTTATCAAAGCATCTGTAGAGAAGAATTTATTTGAAGAAACTGCCTAGGGAAGGTGTTTTTCATAAGCTTGGAGAGAGAGGGAGTATATCAGGTTGAGAGTGAACCTGGAGCTGTGCACAGGGTTTTTTGACAGACACCATATGCGGGGTGAGATAGTGACATGTGGAGCACAGGGAGCTCATGAGCAATGTGTGAGACAGGTCACGTGAGAAGATTACAAATATGTATTGGGGAAATTAGAGAATGCGTCTCAAGCACTGCCAAGCTTTGTGCAACTGCTCATGTAACTCTAAAGAAAGTTCCAGCATCTATTTAACTCATTTACAAATAATCTGCATGAAAACTGTGAATTCAACACTGCATGACAGCTCTAATGAATGGAATCACTTGCTCATGTGTAAGGTCATAGTAGGTCACTTCTCACCTCCTTAAACCTGTCAGCTGAGTGCATCAATGATTCAAGGAGAAGCATGGAAAAGTCTTCTGGGAACAGCAATACTTTGAACTGGTATAGCTCCTGCATTTCTTGTGTCTGGTGCTGCATCTGCCAGCTCGAGTGACGTGGTGAATTTGAGCTGTAGGAAGTGGCAGGGAGCTCATACTCCCCCCACTCTTTGGATGAGGCAGCTTGTAACTTGTTTTGAGCAGGAAGGCTTTCCAACTAGTGCCTGATTGATTTGGCTCACGTGCAGCAAGTGATGCCATGATATTTTTTTGCTTTTTATATATACCCCCTCTATATACTCTTTTGTATAACTTTTATGTATTCTTAAGGGCCTTTTAGCCCACATACTTCTAATTCTTCAGGTTTGATAACTAGCATAGGCCCAGTATTCAGTTAAGCGAGGAGACCAAACATCCTGGAAGGCTCAGACACCAAGGCCTTCTCTGGAACACATTTTGTAAACTAAGGTAGGCATGTCCATAGGGGGAAGGTTCCTCGGGGAGGGGGGTTCACTCAGCCTCCCATTGGGGAATCTTTGATAGATATGCTCATTGGTAAAGCCTATAATTTTATACCCAAACTATTGTGGGTGTGCATTTCGGGGGTACCCACGGGAGAGCATTTCGGTGTGCATTTGGATGTGCATTCCAGCGTGCTCCCCCTGGACGGAGTGCACCAAGGATCCTTAAAATAAATACCAAGGTAAAATCCCTTTTTCCCTTCTAACCGTGTTTGGCTCTTGATTTTAAGACCAAGAAAAGGCATCACAAGGAGGTTAATAATTGCTCCTGTTACATCCCTATGCACTTGTCTTGTGTTCAGCAGCAAGCCTAACATCCCAAACACTTAAAGTTGTGTTGTTGTCCTCCCAGCTTTCTGAGAGAGATAGAAACCAAGATATTTTTAGGGCATGAATGCATGTGATCTTTTTAGTTTTGATATACCACAAACCCCTGGCTTTAAAGATTGTAAGGTGTCTTCAACAAGCATTTGCAGGCCTTGGAGATTCTATTTTATTAAAGCTATACTTACGGGCTGAGTTCTGATCTTCTGGCATGTGAGGTAGATGGGGTCTTCCAGCCTGAAATACCTTCTTGCAGCCTGTTTGCTCTTTGATTGTACTCTAGCATCAGATTCCCTGCTCTGTTTTTACAGGCACAATTTCCATTTACTATACATACTCAAACATGTAGTAGCAGGTTTTCACTGGCTTTTTCAGGTGTGCTGTCAAGTGTAGTGTGTGGCCATTTAACCAGGAATAGCTACGTAAGGAATCTTGCACAGTGGGAAAGGATATTCCCTGTATGCATAGATATATCAGAATCAAATACCTGAAGCAGAAAAGAAATATGTGAAAACAAACACCCAGGAGCTGGTGGAGCAGGAGCTGAAGATAATGTGTAAAGCCTTTATTTGTGCATCGGAGCATGTGCAACAAATACAGTTCTCGATACAATTCCCAGCTGTGTTTTCCCAGGTTTTCCCACCTGGCTGTTGAGCAGTAGCAAGTATGGGACTTGTGTGGCAGCACAGCTGCCTCTTCCATGAGCTGCGGGGTCCAAAGGAAATGTTATGGGCTGTGAAGCTCAGCCTAGAGAGGAGGCATGCTCCATTTTGGCAGGAGGAGTCAGACGTGGGCTGCAAGGTTAGCGTGAGGGGTAGGTAAAAAAGTCACATGTATCTTTTAAAGGCAGGTATATTTAATTTGGGATGACAATGCCACAATTACTTCCAGAATTTTACTCCCACCTCAGCTTCTTCAGTCCTGCTGACATTCATAAACCAATAAAGCTTGGTGCAGATCCCAGTTGCTTGTGTGAATAGGAAGGAGTGACAGGAGTGTGAAGTGGGAAAGTTGTTTTTTGGCAGCAGCTGGTGGTTATGTTGGCTTAAAGTATTCATGGAACAAGATCTCATGACTGGGCACTCATGTTTTAGTTCTAGCCTTACAATGATATAGTTTTTTTCCAGACTTAACACAGATTTCTTTAAATTTAATATCTTGGGTTTTCACTGCTTGTTTTGGAAACACAGGTAATATGCCTTATGTACAGTGTACCTCAAGTTATTTTAAGCACTCTCAAGCTCTTCATGTATTTTTGTTTGGAGATCAAAAAAGATGAATTCCTGCCTAGAGTGGATTTGATGTGAGGTGACCCTGCCTTGGCAGGGAGGTTGGACTAGATGATCTCCAGAGGGGCCTTCCAACACTAACGATTCTGTGATTTACACCACCCACTGTGGTGTTGTGATCATCTCCCTGTTGCCCTTAAACAGATCATCAAGCACACCTGGAAGCAGGAGATCTTGAAATCTCCTATGGGTACTCATTTTTAGCTTTCTGCTACAGCAGCTCAGCCTCTCCTCCATCCTTTTCCTTTCTTCCTCCACCTGTGAGTATATGTTTTAGGCTGTAGCTTTCTCCCTTTACTCCACAGTAGACAAAATACTTAAGTGAGAAATGTCACATATGGGATATTTGCTACTGTGTGCTCCTGTTCCTGGTACAAGGATACATGTGTTGGTGAAATGATTGACCGAGGGTAGCTGGGGCCATGTATTGGTGTGATTCTGCTCACAGTCACTCTCCACTCAGCTCTGCTGCTCTGAAGTGGGAGGTGTGGGCTTTTCCTGTTGTGTGGGCATCCTCTGTCTTGCCTGGTGTCAAAAGCAAGCTGTCTTCTTGAGCTTGTGAAAATATTAGGGCTTTGGGAGCTGCTTCCCTAGCCTGATGCTGGAGCAGATGGAAAGCAAAGAGAGAGAGAAGAGGGTGAGTAAAGAGGAAAAGGCAGGCCCAGTATGTGCTGTCCTCCCACTGATCTCCTGGATGGAGATGAGCTGTGGAGCAATGTGCCTCAGTTTCCCTGTCCATGCAGGTGGTGTAATTGCAAGTCTTTGAGGAGCATAGAGAGAATTAATATTTCCTTTGCTTGGATGAGTAGCACTATGAGCACAAAATGTTTGCTATTGAGAAACTGGTTCTATTTCATGATGTTTTTCAACTGTTGATCACAGAATCATTTAGGTTGGAAAAGGCCTCTAAGATCATCAAGTCCAACCTTTGACCAATCACCACCTTGACAATTAGATCACAGCACTAAGTGCCAAGTCCAGTTGTTTCTTGAACACCTCCAGGGATGGCAACTCCACCACCACCCTGGGCAACGCAGTCAAATGCTTAAAAACTTTTTCAGTGAAGTTCTTCCTGGGATGCTGTTCTGCTCCTTTGCTGGTCTGCCCATTACGGGGGTGAGAAGGCATCAGCAAGGGGTCCTGTTTGCTTCCTGTGATTGTTGGCTAAAAAATCATTAAGCTTGTTCAGAAGGAGACTCTGTGGATTTGTTTCTGAAAGCTTTACAGAAATCTGTGGACAAATTGTCTGAGCCCAGGGCATTTCCAGATTGCATATCCTTAATTGTATTGAACACTTCAGAGCCATCTGACAGTTTGTCTCACAGTTCAACCATCTGGTCTGGAAATTCAGGCAAGCTTTACTTTATGGAAAAACTCAGAGACACTCACATTGGAGTGTCATTAGATGGCCCCTGGGCTGCTCTTTGATGGAGAAAAGGCTACTATAGTGCCACTGCTGATAGTGTGCTGACTGAGAGAAACAAGGTTTTAGGGGCTCATTATTTCTGATTAATTAGGCCAAAATACAGCTTTCTTGCCCTTCTTGTCTTTGCAAAATGACTACTTACCTTCCAATCCAAACCATAAAAATTGGCATTGTTATTTTAGTTTCTTTGTATTTGTTATTATATAGACACAAATTAGTCTGCTTTCAAAACAAATTCTTGTTGTGTTTTACTGGTTTACTTGATTACACAGCACTTGGAAGGCTTTGATGCACTTGTAGCACCCATGTGAGGTAGGGTGGGTGTATGGCTCACCCTCCAGCAATGGGAGGATCCACAGAGAAATAAGGTCATGTAGCAGAAGCTGCCTTTTCCTGAGGACTACACCACTTTTGTAGCTGGCAAGGAGAGGCAGGATGGCCCCTACTGAAAGGCGAGAGAGGTGGTTAGAGAAATGCTTTCATTTGCATGCTGTAGCCACTGCAGACCCAGTTTGTGAGATGATTTTGGCCAATAAACAAAGATTTTCTGTTTAAAATTATTTGGAGACCAGGGATCTATTTGTGCGCTTGAATCTGTCAGTAATTTGGCCCAAGAATACATGGTATTTCCCAGAAATGCTATGGATCACAGAAGGCTCTGCAAACCTGTATCCCCAGAGAATCAGTTCTAAATTTACAGGAAAAGCTGATTTGGTTTGAAATAAAATCCTGAACATTCCATGGACTCGAACCTGAATTGTATCTGGAGACGTATCTAGAGACATATCTGGAGGCCATCCCATTCCTTCCAATTCCAAATACGAAGTGAGTGAGTCCAGATGAGAAATTAACTCTGCTCAGCTAGAACTTGTGCCCCGCCATCAGATATAAGCAGTCAGCAGTGGCAGATAAAAATGCTTTTGTCCTCTCTGGGTTTGCCAAAGTCTTTCACCTGCAGGGCTGAACGTCCAGGAGATTGTCTTATAGCTTATGAGGATCATGAGAGACTTCCCAGCTTCCTGCTTCAGCTTCTGTGTGTTTGCTGTGCTGTGGGATAAATGCTGAATTGCTTTTTAAATTCCCTTTTGCTCCCCTCTCTGTCCCTCTTCCCCCATTCCCAACTCTCCCCACTGAGAGCATGTAACATCAGGGAAGAGCAGTTTCTTTGACAGCCAATGCAATCCATCAGACACAGTCTGCTGTCAGTGCTCTGTGCTTGAGTAAGGTTCATTACTTGTATGACACAGCAGAGTTCTTTGCTTATTACCTCTTTAACCCTCTTCTTCTGATTAGGAAAAGCCTCAGAGTGATTGCTCCATCTGGGATGATCGCAAGTTCAAAACTCAAATTTTGATCAGTTCTGTGTGCCAGGGGAGGCTGACTGCTCCTGGTTTCCAGTGGGTAATTCCAAACCAATGCTGTGGAAGTGAAATGACGTTAGTCAGTGCTAGAGCTGGGATAAACATGACCAGAAGCTGAGACATTTCCCTCTTCCTCTCAGATGACACAGCAAGCAATGCTGACTTGCAGCAGGGTGCAATTTTAGGGTTTTTGGTGTCTGGGTAAAAGACACTGTTGGGTGAGGAGACTTTGTTCTGCCCAGCTTTGTTCCTGGCCCTCTTACAATCTGCTGTTTTTTCTGCCATGCTTTCGAAGGTGCAGCTTCAGGAAGAGAGTACAACAGTGGCTTGAGGCATCTCTGCTTCTGTTCCTCAGCTTCTGAGCTGCTCAGGGGCCAGTTTAAATTAGAGCAGCCCCCGTGGGTGCTCCTGCAGATGCTGTACCCAGCTGCTCCTGTTTCTGGAGCACAGAATGTCTCAGTCACACCCCTATCCCTGACTTTGCCCCTGTGCCAAGGACAGAGATGGTGGCACTGTACAAATACAGGCTTTGTGATGCTCTGTAGCAGCTGCTGTATTGCAGGAACAGTGTCTGAAGGCCAAAACGTGTCTCTGTTCTCTGAAATGTTTATATTATTTCTTTAGGGTGTTGCAAGGGTTGGAGGCTATGAGCTTTGGTGTTACAGAACCCAAATTTTAATGTGTTGGGGGCAAGTTTAGCTTGTGTCCCATAGAGGCAAAAAGCAGGGTGGAGGCATTCCAGTTACACTTGAATTCTTGTGAGTTTGTCTAGCCCAGCATGTAACTAAGACTTTGCTATGTGTCCCAGTGTAGTAATACCAGTGGTGGGAAGCTGAAGATAGAAGCAATGGATTCATTGCTCAGTTTCCCACCCATTCCTTAAGCCGATGAGCTGGAGACCAAAGTGGGTTCTTCAAAGGTTTTCAGGAAAGTCAGCCAAAGATTGTGTTTATATGGACCAATTCCTTAAAAAAAAAAAAACAAACGTGTTTTGGTTGGCTAAGAAAACTTGGCATTCACTAATTTTATGGGGTATTTTGGCAGAAAATAGGCATTGCTTAAAAAAAAAAAAAAAAAATCTGAATTGCAGAGAAAGAAAAAATAGACAATTTTTCATGAAGGCATGGCACATGAACCATTCCTTCCAGGTCTTAAAATTGCTTCATTATTTGGGTGAATTATGTATGACTGGGTTTTACTTCACTCAAGCCCTATAGTCCTGTACAATAAAAGGAATTTTCCATTACAGAGGCATGTAATGGGGTTTTGAATTTAATATTCATGTGGTGTCTCTGAGTAAAACGTCCTGCCTGAACATGAAGGATCAGCACTAACCTGGTTCAGCAGAACACTGAACCCCTCTCATTTCATAGGCCTGGTTGTCTGCTGTGTGTCACAGGCAGAAGGGAGTGAAAACTGATCTCTTGCAGTCCCATAGCTGAGGGGTGTCATGAAAAGGCTCCTCAAGGTTTTTCTAGATTTCCTGGTCGATTGCAAGAGCAGCCAGCAAGATGAGCTGGTGCTCCAGACAACTTTTATTTTAGTAGCCTCAGTGCTTCAGTGAGGTGTGTATTGTCCATACCCAAACATGATTTCCCCTTCCCAAAGAAGATGAAGATATCTGTGCCTCCCTTTGCTCCAGGTAATTAGCAGACCTTCCGCAGGAGGCTAAAGGTCTCTCCTGCTGCATATTGTTTGTGCCTTCTCCACAGTGAAGCTGCTTTTTGAGGTGTAAACACTATAGCAAAGGTTATGTGCCGCTTGGAACAGTTTTTCCAGCAGGGACTGTGTTACTCTGATTGCCTCTCCATTTTTAAATTTTTTAAAATAATTTTGTTGTATAAATGCAGAAAGCTGATAGATGTATTGCTGGACTAGAAGGCTGAAAACTTCTCATTTTCCACTTAGACTCACAAACAAATTTATTTCTTATATTATTCTATATTTTTTTTGTTCAGACTATTGAATTTTCTAGTTTTTTATTAACCTCATGAGGAGATTTTTTAAAATATTTGTAATGCATTTTCTCAACTGAAAGAGAAAGAAGGAGAAAATGGATTGCTGATCTGAATATCAAGGATCTAATTGTTTTCTCCCACGGAAATAAGCATGCAAGGGACTAAGAAGGAACTCATTTAGAAATATTTTTTCCCCATCTTTTCTCCGGGATAGAAGTACTATGTCCCTTGTAACTGAAGTGGAGAATTTCCTTCCAAAACTCTCATGCAGATCCCACAGGACTCTAAGCTGGCCTGTACCCATCCAAAGGGCACAGGTATGTGAGATTTGGAGTAGCTGCTGAATTCTTTGCTTTTCTGTTCAGGCCCTGCTGAAGCCAGTGGCGATGCCTTACAGAGGCACGAGGTGAGGTCAGGTGATGATGAGGGGTGAACCAACCCAGTCTTTCCTTTCACTGTCTGCAGCTTTAAATTCTCTGTGAACTCAGGGGAGTTCAGGGAAGGCCATTCCAGTTTCCGAAGCACAACTGAAGTCAGTCACATGATTTACATTGTGAAAGAATGTGTGGTCAAGCCTTTCAAGACAAGGTGTGCTGTGGGCTTCAGGAATCCCCTGGCATCCTTTATAAAGCCAGTAAGTGAAGCCAGTTAGAGGAAACCAGCTCCCTCTTTCTTACAGCAGAACCAACGAGCAGAAATCCCTGTTCTGGGGGCAGCCTGGGTTGTGACCAAGCTGTCACAGCACTTCAGAGCTCTAGGGCCCCATCTCTACATGTTCCAGCTGCACACTGGGCTCAAACAGGCACCTTGTGAGCTGTGTCTGTCTGAAAAAAGACTGAGGAGCCTGATAGAGACCAATGCTGATAGAGCTTTAACCATGGGGTTTGCAACCTGCTTAGAGCACCAAATGCCTTATTTTGCTTAGCAAGCCTGGAGAATTCATCAGAAAATAGGTTTGTACCCCTCCTTAATGATGAATTATATCTGTGGTAACCATGACAGATATCATTCAGCTTACTATGGAAGGGTCCAAATAATTTATAAACAAAAAAAAAAAGGAAAATATTGTTCAAGAACAGACTTTGTAAACAACTCAATCTTGCCAATTCCTCTGGTGCTAGAAGAATTAGTTTCCTTCTGGTTGTCTAGGTAACAAAATCTTTGGGGGCAATTTTCAGGCAGTATAAATCAGCAGAGCTTTTATGCTGACTTGTATCAGTTTATATCCTCCTGCAGCTTGTGCAGCACCGTGGGCCCTGCCAGCTCCTTACAAACGCAGCATGCTTTAATATGCCACCAGGTATCTCAGAAGGCAGGTGCTGGCTATAAAGTCTTGTGTTCTGCACCAGTTCTAGTTGTCACATCCTTCCTGCCTCTCGACAGTCCTCATCAGCTGGACACCATTCTGGTGGCTATAAAGGATCTCAGTGAACAGAGATGGGTGTCTGCTCCATGCCATGAGATGTGTGGTTGCTTTGGCCCCCTAACTCACTCTTCAGGCCCCTTTTACCCTTAGTCCGGTATAGGCAGGGGTCAAGAGAAGGACATATTTCTGAGAAGCGAGAGTTTTTTGTGTTGCAGAGTGTGTCCTCCCAGTGTCTTACTATGGATGGTAATGGGCTTCCTGATGTGATTTGGTTAAGAAACTATTCATCTGTTATGCAAATGAGATGTGAAAATCATGTACTTGGGGTTTTTGTTTCGGGTTTGTTTTTTTTCTCTTAAAACACAGAGCATCCAGTTGCCCAAATGCCGAAAGGGAGAGGGAAGTGGTATGAGATGTTCTTGCTGGATGTGTTTTTATCACCCTTGCTGTAGTTGGTTTGCTCTCTGAGGTACTTACTCTTTAATGGAAGCTGTTAAGCAACAGCAGAAGAGAAGAGATGTTAAGATGCTCTGTTGTAGGCAGCAGTGGAGGGGCTTTCAGTCCTAGATCTCAGTGCTGTGGTCATTTAGATGACTACAGGATTTGACAGCCTTGTCTGGAACAGCTGCATTCTTCCTGCTTGCTCATTATATGGAGAGAAAGTGAATCCCTGGGAAAATGGTAATGGATGGAAAGAAGACTCCTGAGCCACCTTGCTGTTATGGCAATACCCTTTTAGGCCTTGCACTCTGTGTGGGATGAGCTGGGATCAGAGATCGGGTGGAAAGGCCTGGGGCTGCCCTGGCAGCCCATGAGCAGTGCCAGGGAGCAGCAGGGGCAGGGGAGGAGCAGCACAAGGCTGGGATGTGCAAGGATCCTGCCCAGCAAGGCCAGGCATCCCTTACTTAGCTACCCACACAACAAATACAGACAGGCAGTAGTAGCAAGGCTACGTGAGAGCTTTTGCTTCCTTACCCAGCTCCTGAAAATAGTGTTGTGTTGGAGTACAAATGCAAAATCTCATGCCATCATAGTGTGAAGACTGCACATTTAAAAGAGCTAAAGGTCCGGAAGGATGGAATTGGGATTCCAGTTGCAGTTCTGACTCACAGTCCTGTTGCACATTGCAGAGTTCAGTATTTTCCCTTCCTGTGCAAGTGTATAAATGGATGGTACAGCATATGCCTACTTTGGGATTTCTTTGTTCAGTTCCCAGCAGAACTGAACTTTGTTCAGTTCCCAGAAAGTGAATTAGAAGTTTGAAATAATTTTATTAAAATTAGAATGAATAGTGTTGTTTTTTCTGTGTCTAAATTTTGGCATATTTGGAGTCCAAGTCTGCAGCTGAGTTTGGCTGTGATTCAACATGAATGAATATGAACCTCTTTTATGTTACATTTTTTTACCATTTCCTCCTGATCATTGAAAAGAACTCAAATGAAAACAGAATTTGAGTTGCTATTTGGACTCTTTCTGATAAGCTGTCAAAAAAAAAGAAAAAAAGACAATTATGACGTTGCTCTAGTGAAAACATTCGGTTTAGTTTTTTTCTGATTTTCTGCATGTCTTTTTCATCACCAGCAACTGAGTTGTTGTTTATCCTTGTCACTGATGTTTTCAAGGGGCTTCAACCTATATTCCCTGTTTTGTCCTATCATAATAAGAAGCTTATGTGAAAGTAAAACACAAAAAACATTGCTATACATTTGTTCTATAAATTGTATGTATTTGTGCATGTCCATTTTTTGTTGCAGAGACAAGCCTGCTTTTAAACCTCCAAATCAGAATTTCATTTGAGGGCACTTTTCGTACTCTGTGATGGTGAAAGTCCACCATAGCTGCAGCTGTAGAGGCTGGGTTTTAGTCTTGATGGAAGGAGTGAATTTCCGTAAGGGATGCCTTTGCTTTTGTCAAAAACTAATTTTCTCACACGCTTGGCAAAGTACTGGAATGTCAGGGTAGATGTCAGAAAACAAAAGGAGAGCAGACATCATCAGATGCTTTAAAGCAAAGAAATTTTCCTCTGGCAAAAAAAAGTACTCAACGTGTTGGAAGGCATGAATTTTTTTTAAACTGTTTACCTGACAGGAGGTGTTACCTTTTTAGATGTCAAAATTGCTGCTACTCTTTCTGAAGTATTTTGCACTACAGAGAAGCAACACTTAGAACAGCAACATTTTTGGTCAGAGGGATGTTCTCTGTGAGGTTCTTTAGTTGTTGCTTCAAAGAGTTTGAACTCTGCTCCCATTTACAGTGAGATAACAATGGAAATTTTGCAAATCTACAGCAGAAGATGACTGACCATTTCTACAACCTGAACTGTTCAGAGAAGAGATGTTTGACAGTCTGAGCAATAGTTTAAACTGTTTTATAGTTTGATAGGGGACTTTGAAGCTACAAGTCTAAATCTCAGCTTTTTGCACTTATAAATGATCGGGTCCTCCTTTGTACGTTTCTAGAATAGCCTCCCATAAAATTGGACTACTCTAGCTTTAAAAAACCCATCAACAGTTATTTTTCTTACAGAATGATTTAAACCTGAAAACAAGAAAGAAAATGGAAGAAACAAACTAGTGACAAAGATTTGCATATGGAGAATAGATTAAAAATTTTTAAATGTTTAGCTATATTAAAAAAAAATATCTTATTCTGTGGAATGCTGTATCGTATAAAAGCGTACATAATTTGCTCAATTAGTTCTTCATGATGACATTAGATTTGATTGGACATACTTGTCAGGAAAATCCACAAATGCCAGAGGTTTATGTCCAAAAAGGAGACAGACCTCTGAGTCCTGCAACTTTATTTGAATAAAGGGAGAGAGTCCACTTGGGGTTTTCTCTCTCGAGGTTTCAGAGGACACAGCTTCCTTTTATCCTAAACTCCTGGTGCACGTTGCCCTCTTCCTTTCCCCACTGGCTGATGTACTAGGAAGGTACAGCCCTCCTGAATCACCTACCACATATTCCCCCCTTGAACCTACTATTTTACCCCAAAGTTCAGAAGTTCAGGCTTGTGCAGACCCTTGTCTGTTTCAGGAGCCAAGCTGGGTTCTGCAACAAACCTGCTGCCCAGAGTTAGTAGAGACATTAAGACCCATTTCAAAGACTTTGACCCTCATACCTTCACCCATCAAATTGTTTGTAAAGACATGAGCTTTCCTCATACTGTACCCTCAGACAAAGAAGAGTGTCTCTGTGGAAGAGGTGTTAGCTAGTGCAGTTATCCATATGGGCTGGACATTCAAAACTTCTCTGTTCCTCAGGATCTCTTTTCAGAGCCAGTGAGGGAAGAAGCTACACAACAGAGAAGACTGTACATGATAATTTACCAGATCAATAAGCAAAATACAGCTGTTGGAAGGAGAGCAGCACAGGGCAAATAGTTACCAGCAGGTTCACAGCCAATTCTGATGCCATTAAGTGTACTGTAGAAGTATTCTTTCAGCCTTTCAGCCTGAGCTGAGACTCCTTTGAAAGATCTGTGTAAAGGAGGAGAAAAGGTTTGGTTTCAAAGCAAAGCAGAAAGAACTTTTTTTTGTTTCAAAACACATACATATTTTGTCTGTCTCCTACAAAAGAAAAGGGTTGCAATACTGGGAAGAGTTTATCACATTAAGTGAACTTGTGTGGTCTGTCTCAAGATAAAGATGGGATTTAGGATGTGTCTTTCTGGCCTGGGCCCCATCACAGGAAATAAACAAAGCATTGGTGGATGAGAGGAGAGCTGGGCTTTGCCCTTTCAGACCCTTGTACCCACCTGCACATTTGGTTATTGGACCTCCCTGAGAGCTGCCTGCTGTATGGATGAGTTGATGGGCTGTACATGTCTGCTGGGCTCCTGGGATTTCTGCCTGCCTGTGCTGCTCTGGAGCAGCTCATTGACTGTTTGCTAGGAGCACACCATGAAACATTCAACAGCTCTGACTGTAATGGGATTTCTCAGAAGGATAGCTATGACCTTTAGACTGAGTTTGACCGGCTTTACAAGTGCAGAGGCGGCCCTGTATAACACTGAGATGTGCTCCAGACAAGTGCTGTTCCCTGTCCTTTTTCAGCCTAGCACTATGTCAGAGCATTGGGGCTTTTGCTGCAATTATTGACCCAATTTATTAAAATTTTAATAAGAGCTGCCGACTGTGGAAGAGCCAGGCAATGTCTGGAAAATGTCTCACCAAGAGCCATTACAGCTCCCAGTGCATGCATAGGGTATGAGCAAGCACTTAACTGCACTCAGCCAGGCACATGGCTGAGCCTCCAGAGCTGTTCTGCCCTCACTGGAGGAGGTGGATGTTTTATAACTCACTCCGGGTGCCTGGCCTTGCCCTGGATTTCACAGATCTGCCCTAACTGTCCATCTGATGATGACCCTGAGCTTTTTTATAGACCAGCTTGCTCTCTACCGGAACATGCATTTCCTTGACTCATCCATATCCACGGCAAGAAGCAAGACCACGAGCCCTACCAACACATTGCTGCCTCCTGTATTGTGGTTCTTTCTGTAAGAGGGATGGAAGGACACACCACAGGAGGGAGAAGTCACTAGAATTTTTCTAGCGCTTAGAAGAATGTCCTCTCCTTTCATTACAATGTTCTCAAAAGGCAGAACAACTCATGTTGGCAGTGCAGCAGCAACCTGGAGACTCTCTCTGCCTTTTCTTAACAAAGTTTTCTCCCCGCTAGTTCCACCTAGCTGGAGTGGGAAATGACATCATTGGTAACAGCAGTGAAAGGTTGACATGGCCAAAGTACAACATTATCATGGAAAAGGACCATGTGATTCATTAGAAATGCAACTGTAATGTTTAGAAGGGGAATGAACAACTCCTCCTAGAAGTGTTGCTGGAAACATTGCGATAAATCAAACCCTCCAACACGATTTTTTGGCATTGGAAAGTAGGCATTACTTTATTCACAGCACCATGGTGCATGGGGATAGCTCCACCTAGATGCACACCCACTTACAAAACTTTTTCACTATTTATATATCTTTAGCAAACAAAGAAATCAATGTTCATTGGTTACAAAATACATAATTCTCTTAATTAGTATTCTTCCTTCTCTTGGTTATTGATTTGTCAATTCTCATGCTAATTAATCCACATTTTCATCCTTTTTATAACCTTTTTCCCTGATAGAGCTTTCAGTACGAATGCTGAACTGTCTTCTTTAGTCTCTTCTTTATCTCTGTTTTCTGCACCATGTCCTTGTGGTCTGTAAATTCTGCATTCCTGGTGTCCAGTTTTCAGCAATACATCTCTCCCCCAGGCTTTGTTCATTAAAGCATATCAAGGTTGGTTTAGCAAAACTTAAAGTTTCAGAGCTTTTCCCAAACTGTTCTAACCACAGCAGTCTGAAAAAAACTTTGCTATGTGCTGGCTAAAGTGGAAGATTACACAGCTTATTATTATGATTAATTAACACAATTAATTAGAAGAGTTAATTAAAACAATTAATTAGAAAAGTTAATGAGGAAAGTTATATCATTTCCAACAGGAGGATGTTCTGAGAATGGTGTTCAGGAGTAATGGAATGAGACAAAGGAAACACAAATTTCAGCTGAGCAAGTAGAAAATTTTCATAGCTGTGAGATTCATGATACTCTCCCAGGATGGGAGGTAGAAGAATGCATCTCTTGAGTAATTGGAAACTGATGGGTGGATAAACCCAGGGAAATGATCCTTCTTGTTAGGCTGGGAGACGTCTTGGGCTTTCCCATCTCTCATTTCAAGGGCTGTACGTTTGAGTTAAGTGAGTCCCAGGACTCTTTCTCAGTGCCAAAAGGTCTTGGCTGCCTTCTGTGGTTCTCACACCCACAGAATACCAGGCTCTTGCTTGTGCTGAAGGTACCTTGGTGGTTGCTTTAACTTTTCTCTAAGTATTTTAAAAACTATTAGGATAGTTATAAATCATCTGTGTGTGGGTGCCTACATGGAATATTTAAAGTAAGTTTAGAAGTTGCTGCAAGCACCCAAGATACTGAAGATGATAAGATTTTCCATGCATACGGAGAGGTCTTATCTCACGTGGCTGTTTGGGGCATGATTAAGGATTTTGAGCAGTTTTTCTTGTGTGAACTATGACATGTCTTACAGGGCAGAGAGATGGAACATTTTTACTTGCAAATCTGTTGGGTATGAGATGGGTAACAAGGGAGTCTGGTCTCAGTTGCTGTCTCAGATGGTGCCTTATGGTTGTAACTAGGCAGAACATGGTGGATTCGGATGATTTTCAGTGCAGGGGTGTGTGTGTGTGTATGTGCAGAGGAAAAGGTTTTTAGCCTGAGTCAGTCTGGGACTGGTGTTTTCAGATCAGAAGCTTTGAGGTGTCCCAAGCAGCATACAGTGTCTTTAGCGTAGATGCTCAGGAAGCATAGGAAAAAACTTCAGAAGAAAAATGAAAATAGTTTAGGGAGATGGTGACCAAAGTGTCTAATAATGTGTACTTGCCTCTGTGAAAAGTCCCCTATATGTTTGTTATTTCTTACTTCTCCTTTTCCATGCTGAAGGCTAGAATGGCAAATTTGGGGTCTAGAGCAAATCTTGTTTTTCCAGTGATTTCTGATCCAGGATAACAGTTCAGACAATTTGAGAAGCAAGCAAGAATAGAGGGATTTCCAGCAAGCTTGAAATTTTCTACTTGAAAATTTCTACTTTCCAGCAAGCTTGAAATTTTGGGCACTTCTGTATTTAGCGCCCAAACAGAAAATGAGTAGTCCCTAAAGTCCTGTGTAACGGGTGCAGGGGACATGGCCTGGGTTCCAGGAGTGAAGTGTTATTCCAGTCCATGAGTGCTGTTTGACATTCCCGTCTGACGGGCTGGAATGGCACTGATGAGAAATTGACAGAACAAACAGAAATCCAACAAGTTCATCTTTGTGTTTCTAAACAAAGTGTTCACGTACACACTTTGTCTGATGTACTTTGTGCACTTTTTCCTACCTAAATTCGTCGTGCATGACTGTAACTTTTCCTGACAAGAGGCAATATTTTATACTTGTATTTAGGTACCATTAGCTTGAGCTGTCCATGTCTGAGCAGCTGAGTACAAGTGGAGCTGGTTTAACAGCATAGCTGCAGAATGGGGAGAGCTGCTATAAACTTGAGCTGTCTGGCTTTGCTGCAGATCCAGCCTAGAGCCGGAACTGCTCAGACATGGCAGTTATATTTCAGTGGAGATATGTTATTTATGAATTCCCGGCTGTCACCGTATTTAAAAACATGTGAAATCTGTTGGTGTGCAGAAAATACGTCTGGGAGAGGTCAGCCAAGATAGCAAAGTGTGCGAAAATCATGGCAGACATCCACTTAGGGCTGTAAATCAAGCACTTTCCCTGGGTTTCAGACAGATACTTGATTTTGCTGGATTTGTCATATGATGGTCTCTTAATCAAATAGGAATTTGAGGCTCAGTCTTATCAGAACCACATGTGCTGTATTATTGTTGTTGTTGTTGTTATTTTTGTGACTTATCATTATTAGGGGAAACAAATACTTCTTATGGGGTGGTGAGGCACTGGCACAGGTTTCCCAGGGAAGCTGTGGATGCCCCATCCCTGGAAGCATTCAAGGCCAGGTTGGATGGGGCTCTGGGTAACCTGGCCTAGTGGAAGGTGTCCCTGCCCATGGCAGTGAATTGGAACTAGATGGTCTTTAAGGTCCCTTGCAACCCAAACCATTTCATAATTCTGTGAATTGCTGAGGCAATTTGGATTGCTATGTGCAGTGCACGAATCTTGGATCTCTCTAAATGAGTGGAGGTTGAGAGTTCACTCTGTTGAACAAACAGGCAAATTTGTCTGAGGCTATTAAATTTAAATCACAGTTTATTACATTTCTTCATGTAATAAACTGATCATGCTGTGAACTTTTTGTATGTGGTCATGTACTCACTGGAGGGTAACAATCACTTGGCCAAATACAGGCTCAGATAAAACCAGTCCCAGAGTTCAGAGGTGTTTAGATGAAGGGGATTGATTTGGCTCACTGTATTAGCAGAGAAACAGTTGTGTGGTTGTCTGTAGTTTTGGTGAAGGAATCTGGCTTCCAGCTAAATGTAATATTTTGTGTGTGCTTATTTTTAACACACTCTGAGGAGCTCTGATGCAACTTTGAAAGTATTTCAGTAAATATTAGTTTTTAATATGGAACATCTGTGCATGATTATGACAAGGAATGTGACAGACTTTATCTCACTCGGTTCTCTTTCACCCCATGCAAAAATGTTGTCCAAGCTGAACAGTGCAGTTCCCCTCCAGTCCGTGTATTCACAGGAGAGAGGAAATGAGTGAGACCTGGATTCATCCTGTCTGATTTTAGGCAGTACATGGACATTAGGTCTGTTAGCACAGGGGAAGGGACAGCACAGGATTGAAGATGGTCAAGGGGGCACAGGGCTGTAAATATTCCGGCTTAAAGTTGCAGGATGACTTTTGAGCTTTCCCTGTAAGTCAACAGACTATCTTCTTCCTACTGTCTTCCGTATTACTTTTTAATTAGGATTGGTCCTCACAAGTTGAGAAACCAGAGGGGCTAACTAGGTACTAGCTCAGCTGAATCCCATTTCATGTGGATAAGACCATGGGGAAAAGTTCAAGATAAATATGCTCAAACCCAGCACTATTGATCCAGCACCTTTCAACAGTACCGAACTTCACTGAAAATTAAATGCAAACACAAACCACCCTTAAATCATTAATGCCTTTAGGTAGTATATTATCCTCCAAAGTGTTAGCAGCCTGAACTTCAAATTGCCAAGAAATTTAAAGTGGGCCTAATGTGAGCCCACCCCTAAAGTGGCTCTCAGTGTGAAGGCTATATATTACTTTAACAGCTCTGGCATTTATTTATGCTTCTTTTTGTTACAGTAGGGTTTGTGAGATGGAATTGATTAATAAACTGTCACATTAATGTTTCCACTTAGCCCGTTGCTGGCAACACCTGCCTTTCAACAACATTATAAATGTTAACTCTGTAATGACATTGAACAGACAGACAGAAAGTACTGTGTGTAAACTAGGCCTTTTATAAGTTTCTGTTCATGTGGGAGGGATTGGAGGTGAGCATGTTATAACAAGGCAGATTTTTTAAACCTTTTTCTTTCTCTGAACCAAGTCACATAAAATTAAAGCTCTTTAAAAGATGGAATATTGAACATCCCAAGGGAAAATTTCTATCAGTATGACACATGCTAGGCATAAAGTCTGGAACAAATGGTCTCTTAGATGAAGAATATACTGAAATGAGGGAATAAATAAAAGGAACTGGAAGTTTTGGTATGTGATAAACAGTAAGACTTACCTGCCTATCTGAAACCTCTTTGGAAGTCTATATGTGAATTGGAATAAAAGGGAACATCACTTGCTCCAAGAAATGAGGTGTAAATAGAGAAGTGGGGTTTCCCCTTTTATCAACAGTATGTATACTTGCTTTGAAATCCAAAATATGAGTTAAACTCATGGGTATGGAAAGGGAGAAGAACATGGATAACTTCCTGATGAGGACCTTTCCAGCTTAGTACACCAGCAAGGTGAGATAGCTGAAGATTTGTGGGGCTTTTTGAAAAATGAGGAGAATTGGCTGAAGCACAAGGTTGGTGGTAAAGGAATTTGAGGGAATTGGAGCTATCCAGACATCTGTTGAGAAAGGAATGAAGGGAGAGTATGAGCCATCCATGTAATGAGGAAATAATGACACTCTTAAAAGAAGGGAATAATCTCTTCTCTAAATGAATGGGTTTAATTGGCAACAAGAAGGATTTAGGACAGGTACAGCAAACTGAGATAGTGCATGAGGAGGCAGTGGGGCCGTTGGAATACAATAAAGACCTACTAGACTTTGTCAGAAAGGACAAAGGTACATGTGATTCCTCCAGGGGACAGAATATGGATTATGTAATTTTTGAGGATGTTTTCCACTGCATTTTTTTGTAAATCTGTTACTAGTGTAGGAATATGCTATAAAATAAATGCATATTAACCTGCATCAGCTGTTTTGCAAACAATGCTCTTTCCTTCCTACACTTTGAGGTCTCTGCATGGTCTTTTCCCCTAGGAAGTGAAGGA
This sequence comes from Falcunculus frontatus, assembly GCA_013398115.1. Taxonomy (NCBI): domain Eukaryota; kingdom Metazoa; phylum Chordata; class Aves; order Passeriformes; genus Falcunculus; species Falcunculus frontatus. The sequence goes on along the minus strand of VZRV01001534.1, from coordinate 343,649 downwards.
AGAAAAAACCAGCATGTGATAATAATCATCATGCCTGACTATAATTCAAGAAGTGAATCTACATCTGAACCTGCATCCAGGTATTTTCAGCCCATCTGCCATGAAGAAATAAAATGTTGATGCATAAATGTAGATAGCTTCAAGGCTCTCATGCCTCCATGAGATCCTTTCTTGAGATATGTCTTGAACTCTCTTTACTATGGCCATACTCTGAAGAAAATAGAAAGCTTATTTCCCCTGCAGGATATTAGATAAGAAGATAAAAACAGATCTGTAGAAAACCTACTATTCACTGCTTGAGTGGTGAGTAGAGTTAGATGAGAAAATTATTTTGAGTAACATCCTGTTTGTCCAATTTGAGCTAGTTCTCATGTATAAACCTTAGAGCAGTCAGTCTACCCATTTAGAATAAGTTTATTTCATAGGCAGTTTGCCTGGGCAATGTAGGCTTTTTATATGTTTCTTTAATATGTTTATCTTTGACATTTTTGGGAGCATTACCCAGCGAGAAACTCCAAATTCAGAAATACTGAGTAAGAAACCGAGTAAGCAATTAATTCTTACTGAGTTTAAAATCATGAAAACATTTAGTTAAACTTCTCTATTAAAATGTTATGAATGTATGTGGCCAAGGACCATGTCTGAGTGAAAAGTTTATATCTGTCACTTAGTCCAGTGCAAGCTGAGGGAATGTAAAGCCTTGGAGGAAGAGCTTTCTAGGTACTTGGTGTTGCAAAATGTTGAAAATATGTAGGTGACAAAACTCTTAGTTGATTTAAGCTGGTGATTACCATATGCCCTTTTGGATAACTGAGTGCTGCTCTTTCTCATAACTGTCTAATTTTATTTTTTTAAAAACTCTTGGTTATTTTAATAATATCTTTGTATGTGTCTTTTTAGTAGTGTGACGAGTTGATAGGCTTTAAAACTTCATTTTTTTGTAAAACAAAGGGAGTAAGAAAAACCTCATAAATCTCAGCAGAAAGAATTTCTATCTCTGTGTTGTGGGGAATAGGCTGTTACAGTACAATAGTACACCCTGCAATCAATCATATGTACTGAGAGAAACCATTTATAAAACAATGATCAAACAGAACAGTCCACATCAATACCAAAGACCAGCAAAAAACTATCCCTAAAAGCATCACATCGGTTATACGATCAATTCAAACTTCATTTTTCATTTTTCCGCTTCACTTAGTGCTTTTCACTTTCTCTGCTGATGTGGCTGTGGCTGTGTCTGGATGCTCAGGCGTTTTGGGGGTGTTCCAGATGAGACTGGGGAGCAGAGGTTGGTCTGGACTCTCAGTGGCCTTTGTAAAGGCAGCTGTGTGACCAGGGAAAAGGTGACTGGGTTCAGATTCTTAATCTACTGAGCTTTTTTTCTAAGGAATGATGCTGTGGTCAAAGCTGGTAAGTTTTAAGAGTAATTTCATACTGTTACACATAACGTCAGTACATGGTCTGGAGTGCACTGGTGAGTCATAAAAGAAAGAAAAATGTTTCAAACCCTGTTTGTTTCTGGGTTAGTGCTTTTTTGTCGTGCTGTTCCTTCTCTACAGATTTCTCTTGAGCTTTAGTTACAGGACGATATGAATGGGTTTTTCTGCCTCACACTCTGCCTTTCTGGGCAAGTCCCATAGTTGTCTGCTCTCTCCCCCTCTTTTTTCTTTTATACCCTTGTGTGGGCAAAAAGTAACATATTTCATAAATAGTGAGATTTCTGCTTTCACAGACCTTCCTCTGCACTCATCTTCTGTGTAAACTGCAGTTTTGGTCACCCTGCCAGGGATACAAGGCATCAAGCTGATCCTTATTTATGTGGAGCCTTTAATCTTCCCCTGCCAGCCCTTCAGCGTGTGTCCCACTTTGGGTTTGATCCTTCTGCAGGGTACTGCCCTTTTATCTATCCGTGAGATTTGTGAGCAGAATCGCTTTTGCTCAGCCTGGGCGTGACCAAACGCTTTGGGAGTAGCAGTGTTAAGAGAATTGTTTTGGTTTTTACCCTGCAAATTCTGTGACTTTTCAGGAGCAAACCCTTTTATGGCTTTGTTCAACCTTTCAGTGATGAAAATCCAATAGAAACCAGTAAGACTGGGTAAGGACTGCATTACATCTCTGATTTCTTCCCTTGTGTCTGTTTGTTTTACCGTCATTTGTCTGCACTCTGTGGAGTGCTAAGCTACCTCAGTTCCTATAGATTTAACATTTTACCAGATTCTTTTCCCTCCTTCCAGTCTGACCTCGTGATCATTCGGAAGAAGGGAAAATGGCACCAGAATAAAATAGGAAATGCAAAGTACTTGTATTATAATAGGATAGCAAATAGTGCTGTTTATTTTAGCAAGGCTAAGAATTGGTAGAGTTCTTATTATAATTATTTATGTAATTTCTCCTGTTAGATGTTTAGAATGCTGAAATGCTGTGTTAGTGCTGGGCACTAATGATAACTCTGCTCTGGTTCCTTGGGACCTGGGAAATCATTAGGAGGCTAATTGGTAAGTGGGTATGGTGATGCTACAACCTGCTAATCCGAAAAGTCACTGCAGGCTCTGCATTTGCGGATGCAAGATGGGAACGTGCATTTTTATTTTTTCCAGAGAGGATGACTAGCAATGCAATTTTCTCTTTTAACACTCATTACTAATCCAAAATGGTTGTCCCATAGGAAAGAGGGTTTCTTTCCACTTCCCCTGCTTCCCTTTCCTTCCTTTACACCAGCAAATGCTTGTCCTTCAAGCAACTGGACCATATGAACTCCTTAACTTAAGTGACTCACAAATGCCTTAAAGATCATGGGACTTTTTGCTTGATAGGAGCAAAATGTTGGACAGCAACAATGAGGTGAGTCAGTTATTGAATGGCAAGTACATGTTTTCATGCCACTCCCTGGCATCTCAGACTGTACTAAAGCCTATTTATTATGTTTCTAGGAGGAGATCTACTTGGAGCCTTGGACAGTCTTTGGGTCTCACAGTCTGCACTGTGCTACCATTCTCAGGGCCTGCTCCCACAAGTTGTGTTCCCCATCCCTTTTACTGGCTGTTCCCAGGTGACTGAAATTTGCAGAGATGCTCAGCACCTTGCAGCCTAGGACTCTTAATGAACAGCTGGTTGCTTCTTGTTGGTGAGGAATCCACACTTACAATATGGACCCATGAAGCTGAAAGGGAAAGAAACTTTAAGAACCAATATAATTAAACTGTGGCATCCGTTACAGAAAGTCTGGGTGTTGGATATAATTTGCTGTGATACTTAAAAAAACCTGAAAAACTCTAGGGGATTTTAGTTTTGGCAATTAACATGACTTAACTTCTTCCATCATTTCCACACTGAACATCAATGCTTGTTTTGCTACAGCAGGCATCCCAAATGCTTGTCTGTATCTTTCCAGTGTTCAGATCCATCCAGTCAGAGCTGAAGAAAAGTACTATGGCATCCTGAAAATAAGCAAGGAAAAAGGCATATGTGCTTACTTCTATTTCTGTTTCCCTTCATCAGCAAGTGGATTATGAAAGCCTCATCTTTACCAAAGAGAGGATTGTTTGTATGGATAAGAGAGAGGCTGTAGAGAGAGAGGGCAGGGTGAAATATTTGGCAGGAAAAGACACAGATGTGATGAGAGATGAAGGCTTGCAAGATCCATTCAGTTTTTCTAGAACTGTGCCTACTTATTGCTGGAGAGGCTGTCAAGAGGCACTTGCATGTTGTAGCACAGGATTTTGGAGGATCTGCCTTCTGGAAGGTATGAAATTGGGGGTGTTTTCACAGCAGTAACCAGCAGATGTGTTGTGTGACATCAGCTCTGGAAGTAAAGGCTGATAAAGTGCCTGTAGAAGCTAGAAATGGACATGACAGCTGGAACTGCTAGGGACTTAGGTTTGATTATTAAAGAAATTGAATTCACATGCTGCTTGTATATCATTGAGGATCTGTGTGGATTTTGTTTCCTTGGGAGGTAGTTAGAGAGCCAGGCCTCGTAACTGAGACATCTGTAAGCAGTACATAAATCCATAGGATTTATCTGGAGAACTCCAGGCTGACTATCCATGTAGCCAGTATCTTGACTTCTGCTTTTCTTTTTTATTATTTGAATAACTCCAACCCGTGATTCATTTCATGGAGGAATTCTTCACCTCCTACTGATTTGGGGTATTTTGTCCCAACTCCAGACAAGATGTCAGCGAATGCTGACATTTTTGTTTTCAACCCAAAACGATGATGAAACTGAGAACAGGGCTGTCAGCTGAGGACATTTGTATCCCCAACAGCTGTGGTCAATGAGCCAAGCTTGTGCAAGCCCAGTGGTTAATCAGTTGGGGGGAATCTGAACATCTTACTTACCTGAATCAGCTACCTAAAGGATTTGCTAATAGCTAAAAGTTTGCCTGAATCATTGGGCTGCTGGGTGCAGTAAGCATCTGTTCACATCCTGCCTGCTGTAATTAAAGAGACAGGGATGTGGTAGTTAAAAAAAGAGGAGATGGCAGTGCATGGCTGGACTGAGGGTAATTTTTTTTTCCAATGTTGTTAGTGTTGTCTCTTGTTAGTCCTAGTGTCGAGGCCATTAGCTGTGACTGTCTGTGATATATAGAGCCATGTTTGGGGGATTTTTAGCTCTCAACACTTCTTCTTCAGTTCTTAGTGAACATAGGACTAATAAAGTGATGGATAATAGTTCTGTCAGCAGTGCAGGAACAGGGCCATCCGAAGTGAACCATGGAGGGTAACAACCATCCCCCAGGAAGGACTGCTCTGAACTGAGAAACATCAGCTTGGGGTACAGGTGAATGAAGTTCAAATTACAGCAGTTTGTAGACCTCAGGTGTCTTTAGGTTGATCAGTCATGTCACGCTGCCTAAGTGCCTTACTTGCAAACTAAGAATGATGGACTATCCCCAGTCTCAAGGAAAGGAGTTCTATCGTGGGATTTCTGAGCTGCCTGGGTATTGCAGTCCAGGAACTGTAGCTTGACAGATGGAAGCTGCAGGATAAAGTGGCCTCTTCTCTGAGTGTAGGTATAATATGCAGTTATCTGGGTGTTAATGAAAGTTTCTGCCACTGATAAACTCAGCAGATGGACTCTTCATCTGTTGGGCGAGAAGCAGTTAAATCAGACACATTGTATGTTGTCTTATTTGAAAATTTTAAAAAGACACTTAACTCATAAACTTAAAACTGATGTATAGCTCTGAGTTCCCACAGAAAGCAAATATCTTTCCTGAAGTATAAATAGCATGGTGAGTCTTCCAGAGTGCGGTTCCATCTGTTTTTGTCTCCTTTCTAACAGGAAACATGTCCATGAAATCAGATTCTCTGTGTTGGTAAAACACTACGTTAATAAGAAGATAGTGTTTTTGTAGCTTTGATAGCCTAAGGATATGAGGCAGATAAAGTTTTACTAGGTCCACTGATCCAGCTAGAACAAAATGGATCCTATAGAAGGCCTAAAGCTTTTCTGGGTTTTCCTGACTGTCATTTGGCCTTATGTAAGCCTTTAAATCTCCCTACTCTGAGCTATTCAGAATAACCATTGTCAGCGTTGAATAAAAGCTTTAACCAGCTTCAAAACTTTTTAAAATCCACTTGGGAATATTCTTATGATACTTTTAATTGCTTCTTTCCTACTGAGATATGAAAAATCATAATGAATCAGAGCTTGTGGTTTTGTGCTGCCTTGCCAATGCTTTGCTGCGGCTGCACGCGGAGCAGCCCTGACAAACACCCAGACACTGTCACAGCCCCAGACTGGGGCCTGATCCAGTTGCTCTCAGTAGAGAAATCCATCCACGGGCTGCAGTGCCTTTTGGATGAAGGCAATTTGCTTTCTTTTGAACTGACTCCAGAGCACGTGTGGGGAGTTAACTGGGACTAGAGGATGACACATGACCTAATCCGGTTACCATGTGGGTCTCCTGAGAGAGGTGGCTCTTAAGTGGAAATGATCTGCAGATTTCACTTTGTCTCAGTGTGGCTATAACCTATCTGTCTGTGTCTTAGGTGAAGAAATAGCCTGAACTGTGAGCACACACAGCTGGCAGATAACTGGGCCTGTATGTGAGTGTCTGAAACTGAACTTTTGAACTCTGAAGCAGCAGCCTGCTGCTTGCTGGCTGCAACTGGTATTGCTCAGTTGTAAATTCTGATAGTATGTGGGCTAAAATGCAGTGGCACATCCCAAATCCTCCAATTAACAATCCAAACTCTACAATTAATAAGCAGGCCCAAGAAAGAACCAACAACTAGGAGGCTGATCTGATGTCGTGCTTCTGCTAACTTAGACTGTGTCCTGGTTTAGACTGGGAGGAACACAGGCTTTAGTGCTGGAAAGAAAAGGAAGCCAGAAAGGTGGTTTCCCAAATAGAAGTGATCTTGAAAAGAAGATTACATGAAAAGACAGTGGTGGAGATTCTGGCTGGAGCACAGATCCTAGACATGTGTGTAAATCCTGGAAATCGGTGAGCTGCATGGAGACAAATGCTTGGGGATGTGCAGGGACCCTGGCCAGTCGTGCCTGAGGCTGGCAGCTGCAAACAGCTGCATAGCAAGAACTGAAAGAACTTTCTGCCTACCTTGCTCAGGCTGGCAATNTCAGGTCTTAGTGAACCTATAAAGCTTGGAGGAGAGCAAGTGAATGCATGTGAGATAATCGGGCTGGGTTAAAGCTCTTAAATAAACCCCAGCATCCACTGCTTGTTCTTGTTTACTCTGTTCTGCCCAGGACAGTCTGCTACACTCCACGTGTAGTGGGGAAGAAGTGGTCCCCTCATGGAATGAGGACAGGCACCATTCAGGTTTGGCATTTATTCTTGTCACTGTGATGTTTTTAAGAAATAAATGTATGCAGTTAATTTTAATGTCTGGGCAACGTGATTGAGAGCTCAAAGGGAACAGCCTCTGTTTTTCAAATAGTTACCATTGTAATTGGGAAAACCTAGCAGATTTGTTGAATTAACTTTCTGGTAGGATGGTTAACAAGGTGTTAATTGGCATAAATGGTGTTCTTTGCAATGAAAAACTCTTTTCTCAGAATAAGAGGGACAGAACCCTCGAAGTTTTTGGAGAGACATTCAGTATGACTCATCTGGGAGGAATTTAAAGTGGGAAGCTGGAGAAGAGAGAAAGCAAGAGAATGTGTTGAGGTAGGTTCTTCAAACTCTTTCAGTTTTTAGGGTAGGATTCTGATTTGCAAAATGCTGAGGATGTTTAGAAATGCTAAGATGTACCCTAATGTATGGGGAGGAAAAACCCCACTCTTTCTGTGCATAGGCAGTTTTCTTAGCAACCTGGAGTTCTTTTACATCACTCCACAACACTTAAATACCATTTATCTGTATAGAAGCAGACCAGTAAGGCTGAAGCCAGAGCCCAGCTCAGCTGTATTGGATCTGATCAGAAGACCAGGATTCATTAAGCTGCCTAGGTCAATGGGAGCACTGGGAACCAGGGAATAACACTGGCAGTTTACTGCTCCCTTGGCTCAGCTTCAGCCTGGTGTGACCTGTCCTTGCCTCTGTGATGTAATGGAATATTTCTTGCAGGTGGCAGCTTTTGCTGGACTCACCTTTTCCAAGCAATTCTTCATCCATAGATGTGTGTTTTGGACAGTAATATGGGCACGTATTAAGGGCTATTATAGAATGCTGGAATAAAGTTATCAAACACAGCTTTGAGAGCTGCTAATTAGAGTTCAGATGCAGATGAAAACCCCTCTTGGATCCTGTGCAAGGTTGGATACCAAAACATAACTTGCTGCTGGCAACCCTCCCTCAGGCTTTGGCCTTTGTTGAAGGTCACAGTGAAATTGGTTTGCTGTTGCAGATTAATAGTGCTTAAAAATGGCTTGCAGAACATTCATTGGAAGATTTCAAAATCTTTACAGAAGTGGGCTTGCCACATGTTTTCCCCCCTCCCCTCTCCACTAAAAAAGGGGGCAGAGATGAAGTTCACTGAACTGCCCACATTTCTGCAGTCAGCCAGTGGGAAAACCAGCAAGGTAATCAAAGAGTCTTAGATTTTAATGGGGTATTTGCTTCACAAATAATTTAAGAAATGCAAGCCATTTTTATAGGTTGTTTTTCAACATCAGCCTTTTGATGGGACCTTCTTCAAATGTCGCCCTTAGACCTCAGTGGTAAAAACTTTATTCATTGTGCACAAGAAGACATGGTAGACATCCTTTTTTGTTTCTTTCCTGTTATGTTCATCTTTGACTTTCTAGATAAAAGGATTAAAGAAGCATTAATCCATCTGGTTTTCAAAGGAATATTTAATTCGATGCCTCTCTCCAAACTGATAGTGAACAATGAAAATGAAAAGAAAAATAGAAAAATCTTCAAAATGGGCAAGCAGTTGGATGAAGAGCGTGCACAAAATATGGCACTTGAAAGAGAAACATCTAGCTGGAGTTTGTTGGGGGAGTACATCAATGATTAGTTTATTTCTGATCTTGTTTATCACTTTCATTAGCAACCTTGGCATAAAAAATAGACTGTGCTAATGAAATTTCCTGATGACATTCCACTGGGAGACAAGTCAGAGCTCCAGCCCATCTTAGTGGTGTAATTTAAAACTCACCTGCCCTTTCTGAATACATATTTCTATCTGTGCTTTTTAAAATTTCAGTGGGAAAAAACCACTCCTTGTGTACCTCTGTTTTTTCTTTCACTGGACATATTAAAGGTTTAGTTTGGCCCAACTGCTTGAAAAATTTATAATTTTTAAGGTGTCTGTCAAGTTGGAATTCGTTAATTTCTCCTGCCAAAACCCAAATGAATAATGTAACTTGACGCAAGAGCTCCAAGTGAGGGTTACAGATAATTATTCATTCTCAAGGCTTTGGCTGTGAATCATTTCTATCTGCTTGTGTAGCACCACCGGCTTCATATTTCTTTGTTTCTGATATAAATAATTTTCAATGATATAAAATGTGAAAGGGAACGTGTTTGTGTTGAACACAGGTAACTATGACCAAAAGACATGAAAGCCTTTAAAATAAGAGTTATAGGGGCATCTAAGTGACAATTAGAATCCTTTAAAAATTCATTCAGATTTAGTGAAACGTTGCTGGCAGTCATTCATAAAAGTAATTGCCCTGTGCACATGAAAAATTTAAATGTGGTAATTTAGTAATGAATCTGAGCTGTCAGAAGGCATTTTATGGGTAATCAGACATTCCTGAAGGCACAGCAGTCATTGAAGAAAATTGAAAAATAACTTTGTGGGGGCAAGATTATCTGAAATAAGTGTTTTTTCTGGAAGCAAACAAAGAACCCTATGATTTTTAGAAATGTAGTACACTGTAAGTCGATAAGGGCGACCACTGGAAGCAAATAAAGAATCAATTGTGTAGTTACATTGGTTCAGATTAGTCATTTTAAGTAGCAGTCTTTGAGAAGTGGATACTTCTAGATTCCCAGATACTCCCCGCGCAGATGCATTATCCAGCCCCCAGGAAGGGGAAGCAGGAACTCTCCATTACAGCTTGCAAATCACTTTGTCAATTTTGAAAGAGAAAGCTCAGTTCTCCTTTCATTTTACTTGGATGAAACTGCTGACTGTACTGCATTTAAATTTTGTTTCCTCTAGAATAACGGAGGGTATAGCTGGCTGTGTGTTGTTGCAGGGCGCGTTAGGGACATTTTGGAAGTTTAGTTGGAGCTGCTGATGCATAAGGAACACAAACCTGTGCCTTTGGATGCGGCAGCAGTTCACTCCTGCTCTGTGCAGGTGTTAATGGCCTGAAAATGGACAAGAGCACCTTTAAATCTCTTCTTACACCCCGTGTCTCTAAATCACTCTGGGTAGACCTCGTGGTGTTTGCCTCAGTTGTGTTACTGCTGTTGCTTTTGATCTTGTCCAGGTATTTCTGGGGGATTTCGAGGTTGTAAGACTGGGAAGGAAACTTTTCCAAAGATCAGATCCAGTTGGGATTGCTGCGCTGTTCAAATACCCCTTTGCCAGAACCGATTTGCCAAGAGACACTCTTGTATTCTAATTCAGAGTGATTGTTTAAAAATGCTGGTCTCGGCTCCTATTCCAAGTATTGAAATAAGTACCATTAGATGTCAATTTTACTTTATGTTGTTTATGCAGCTGGTGTTCCTTTTCCTGATTTCTGCTGTTTACTGAGTTTATTGAATGCTAAAAGGGGTCAGCTCAACTCATATCTCTGGTCTGCTTTAATTTATGATTTAATGAAAGGAAGTTTTCAGAGAAAACAAGGATTTGGGTTTTTTTCAGAATGGAAAATAAAACACATTTCTGTTGATGTATGGATTTTTTTAATCACAACCTGTTTGTGCCCCCTATATTTGTTACATAGGTTAAATATGGGCTTAGATCAACGTGATGGTTTCTTTTCAGTGCTGCGAGAATGAATGTAAAATCTTTTGGAAAATTTCTACCATGAAAAATCATTAGACATAATTAGCAAAATAATATTTCTCATGAGAAATGATAAGATGAAATATATAATTTGGCAAGAAGGAGCTCACTCCGGTGTTAAAGTTTTTCAATATTGTCTCCTTTTCCCATAGATCATTTAGAAGACTGATCACCACTTGGAAGGAGCTGTGATATCGAGTCTGTGTTCCTATTCTGCACTCTGGAATGGGGCCCTGCTCTCTCATCCTGGCTCTCTGGTAAGTCTCCCCACCCCAGGCAAGAAAATGAGGATGCTGCTGAGACAAAGCACCTTGAAGATAATTCCCTTTCATCTACAGCTGCAGTGTTTGGCTGTTCTAAGGTTTGCAGAGCTATAAAACATTTGATATTCCCAAGGGTGGGGGAGAAACTGAAGGACATCTCTTGAGTTTGATGAAGCACTGAGGAGAAAGAACAGTGAAACAAAGGTTATTTATAGAGGATGCTTGCCAAATCAAAGCCCCAGCTTTAATTACATCTGTATAGCCATGTTTAATAAAGACTTAATGCAGTGTTATTTAGCTATTTGACTTGTTAGCATTTTGCCTTTTTTGTGCAAAATGTGGCACATGTTGATATGATCAGCTATGAGTAAGAGGATGAGTTGAGGCTAAAAATCACTCAAGGACATGTTCTCATTTAACATAGACTTTTTAAATCTGTTGTGGTTCTATCTGCTTGTGAGGCATTCACTGATGGTCACAGACTGCTTTGTGTCCTATAACTGCCATGGTCAGACAGGAAGACTCAGTATCTAAAGGGAGTAGGGAGTGGGCAGAAGCTCTTTGGGGTGTATGCGAATTGAGGGGTTGCTCTTGGTGTATTTGTTGTGCTTGTGGTTTGATTTCTGTCTAGGCAGAATGACCAATATCAGCACTTTACCAATCCAGCTGAACCTCGTAAGTAGTCTTGTCACTTCAACAGACACTCCAAGGAAGTCCCGCTGGGCTTGAATTCCTGTTTCTTTTAGATAGTCTTTATCTAGGTCAGGGTTGAAGTTCTTGCTCAGAGCACTGCACTTCCCTGTCATTGCTATTGGATTGACACAAACAGATTTTTCAGTTTCTAGCCCTCAAATGCTGCAAAACAGTGGTGCCCTTTAGGATTTCTCTAAGGTCTGGCAGGAGCCTCTGGTCCTGCTTTCAGTTCCTGTACAGGAAGTTTAATAGGCAACTTCTTGCTACAGACTTAGGCCTTTCATTTTTTCACTCCTTTCTGCAGTGCTATTGAAGCATTGCAGTGCTTCAATAGGTTTCTCTTTGACCTCGCATCTCATCTCCACCCCTGTTATTCATTTTGGTCATGGGAAATCCAGTGCCAGTTGGTGCATTGCTGTGCTGAGAATGACTTGTGGCTCCCTGGATGGCAGCACTCACCTCTGTGCTTATGGAACAAAGAGGTAAGGAGGATGGGATGAGAGCCATCCATTGTTGTCCTCCCTTGGACACTGGTGGCCAAATAGGGACCAAAGGGAGTCATAGAGCCCTGAAATCATAGAACTGTCCCCACCAGCGAGTCCAGTCAATGTCTGAAGTTGAATGGCTTGCAAATTCCCTTTCTTTTCTATGTTGGCTGATTGCAGCATGTTTTTTAGAGCAGAAGGATGCATTTTCTGTCCCATGGCTGTTCGCTCTTCAATCACTGTCAACAGGAAAATTGGCAGGGCATTAACAAGGGTGCTGCTTTCCTAAAGCTCACCAAGGTCTGTGCCTTGATTTTTGGCAGCAAATAGTCAATGCAGTTTTCAAACTCAGTTAGGAATTACAACTTTATTCTACAATGAGGGCCAAAAAAATGCTGTTCAAAATTGGAGCTGGTTTGTGTTGCTTTCCTCAGAGAAATGCATCTGCTCTGGATTGGGGTTTTTTTCCGCCATTGGCACATTTGTTTGTGTTGCACAGGGAACTGGGTATGTTGTGAAGCTAAATCTTCCCTACCAAGCAACAGCTCTGGCTCAGCTTTGGTGGTTATTTTAAATCTCAGAAGAGAATCATCAGCTGCTCCACTTGTACATTCAAACACACAAGGTGATATGCTAATTGGGCTTTCATTAGTGCCTGGCTGACGTCACCAACACAGTAGAAAGGGGCTAAGCAGATGAAGTACTTTTCCACTCTTGAGCTGGTACTGATGCAGCTATGTACTATAGCTTTTTTTTTTTTTTTTTTTTAAATTTAGAGACTTCTAATTTTCTGTGCGGGTGCATCTGTGCACTGTAGCATTCAAATATTGCTCTGGTGTATTACACTCAGAGCTGAGCTTTTTATGAAAAAGGGAACAGAGGCTTTGAAATTCCCTTTTTTTTTTTTTTAGTGTTATTACTGTCTGGGGTAGATTCAATTAGGTTAGACAAGTAAAATTTCATGATTTGACTCATCACTGCTGTTCACATATGAGTTCATATCTGCATAGTTAGGCAGTTTGTCTCCTCTGAGAAACACAGATACCGTGGATAATAAACAGCTGTGTGTCATTTAATGAGCAAGTGAGAGGCACAGCCCTGCTTTTCCAGAAGGGTGTCCACTGTGTGAGCTCAAGCAGAAATTGTAGCTGAATTTAAACAGAATCTGTTCTTTTTTTCAGCGCTGCCAGTAGAAACCTTTGCAAACTGAGACGCTTTTACATAGCAAGCAGCTTTAGCAATAGAGTACATGATGGATCTATATATTCACATTGTGGGGTATGGTGCTGCATCAGAAGTCCATCAGAAGGACTGTGTTCCTTTTTTCACCTCCAGGGGTGAAATACTTTGTCTCTTTGTGCCTCAGCTACCCCATCACCTGTACAATAAGGACAGTATCTCCCTTTATAAAATGTTTTGCTATGGCAGGTCTAAGATGAGCTAAGTCTGCATCTTCAGGAATTAAAAAATTGCATTTTGGTCAGAATAACTACTAAATGTAGATTCAGAAGGAGTAGATTTGCTTGATAGGAAACCATTTTTACTCAGCTCTAAATGAAATAAGTTGATGTTATTAAATGTAATTAAACACAGTTGCTCTTGAAAGTGAATGGTTGTGAGTTGGAGAAATATTTTTGTCTTGTAATAAGTTAACTAAAAAGTAGTAAAAAGGATAAGGACAGAAGAGAACTCTGATGTTGGAAAGGCCATGGCAATACCATTAGGATTGTTTCTTTTTAAAACCAGAAATCTAGAGTGCAGAACTATTTATTGCTTTAACTTCAGCAAAAAAATAGTGACAGCAGGGGTCTTGTTAAACTGGGACGCATATTTCAGTGACTAGAAACCTATTGTAATCACAATTACAGAGATATGATCTTAGGCTTTGGTCCATATGTCTGTCTTAAAGAGGGTTATTAATGCTGTTGGTTTGCATCCAGCTTGCAGACAAAGACACTTAACTAAATATTTTCTTTTTGCTTCTGTCATTAGCTGAGGTCCATAGACAAAGTGGCTGGGGCTGTCTTGCTCCTTAGATCAATTATTAGACCTCTACTGTTTCTCGACTGTAAAAAAATCTGACAACAGAGGATGAAGAATTATTCCAAAGCCTGTCAGTGGGATAAAAAAATGAAATCCATCATGAATTTAAACACAGACATGTATTATAACCTCCTGCCTTTCACTGGACCTTTTTCCTATGTAAATTTTATATTTTTTTGCAATGTGTGGGCAAGGACAAATTCAAGGAGTTGCTGAATTCTTTGTCATGAGCTTCTGTTGTAGTTCATTTACTTCTCATCCATCTCATGGGGGAAGAGCTAGGTAAGGCCTTTCTTGAGGAAACAGGCACAGTGGGAGGGCAATTTATAACTCCTTCCACTCTTCCAAGCAGAACCACATCCCTGGGTAAGGAGTGCAGGAAGCGAGCCCAGTGACTCTGCCCTGGCTGTGCTCAGTAGTAAGAGCAGACAGTTCTCTTGCAGGTGTTGTGTTTGCTCCATTTCTGCCGAGGAGCTGTTCGGGAATTGCTCCATGATTGCTGTCACTGGGGTACTCGGGGTCCCAGGAGAGGTGACTGTTCCTCGGGACTGCAGTTTCAATTCTCTGGGACCTGTGAAGGTTAACACAGGTCTGTAGCTGAAATGTGAATACAAAGAGATACACAGGAAATAACTCCAGCCGGCAGCGATGTGTTTTCATCTTTATAAATGGAGTTCTTCCCAGGAGAAGCAAAAATTGCTGTTAATGAAGACGGTCTTCCTTAATAATCTCTTCTCATAAAACCACTGACTATTAAAAGGGAATGGCTGTTTGTGAGCCAGAAGCAGCTTGTTTCCCCACCAGATGGAGCTAAGAAATTCTCTCCAGGCTGGCCAGGAGGTAGTGAGTACTCCAAGATTTCCTCCCCTTGGGTCCTGCGGTGTGGTTAATGCCCGGTGTGTGACTCTCCCTGCGGCTCCCTGCTCAGGAGAGAGGGCAGCCAGGCTGGGCTCTCCCAGGAGCTGCTGCAGGCGCTGCTGTGCTTTAGTCCATCAGTGTTTCCATGTCAGTTTATGCTGGTTTTTTCCCCCTCATAATGCTGGTATTAGCTGTACAATTTGCTGAGGGGATAGGCATGGGAGGTTCACTTAATACAGCAGAGGAGAGGTGCTGTGTCAAGGATGTTGGTGACACTGAGCTTTGCAGGAAGGCCCTTTGACACTTTCAAAGGTACCTTTGAAACTATGTATCAAAGGAAGTTTATGAGACCTTGGTGGTTCTTTGAGGTGTGCCACGTCTCCTCTGAGGTGACAGCAAACAGCAAACCTCACTGCTTGTCTCGTTGATGGGAGCTAAAGAACATCCTCCCCCCGCCCCCAAAGACGAGCACCACCTTTTCTTTCTCAAAAGAATGTGCTACTAATGGTTTATACCCGAGGATTAGTAACTGGGACAGTCCTTGTGTCCTCTTCTGGCTGAGTGCTCCTGAAAGCTGACACTCAGGTGTGAAGGCAAGTAAGGAGGAATTCATTTAAAATAAGATCAAATAATTGTGGGGAAGGAGGGCAAAAGTAATTACACCAAGCAGCCAGGTATTTAACTTCTTTAGCTCTTTTCTCCTTTAAAATTTACTGGCCGTCTACCTAGTTTGTCTCAAGAATTTTATTTTTACTTTTGGTCACTGGTTTCGTGATTATTGGTTACATCAGATGCTGATTACAACGAAGCTTTTAAAGCTTTTGGTTCTCACATTTTAAGGGTTAAAATGGAGTGGAAAGAAATGTTTAATTGAAAAAAGTTGTTCTTCTAATTAAAATTACTTGTCAACATATTTTTGACAAATCTGCTTATTAGTGAAAAATAATGTAAATGGCTTAAACTACAGATAAGGAAACATAACAAGGAAGAAAGCAGCTTATGTACTGTTTTATGGGAAATTTCACTGAGTATATCTGGAATGGAATAATAGGAGGACTTAATTCATCTATATGTGAGGTAAATTAAAGCAGCTGAATTAGGTTCTGTCTCCTAAAAATCCTACTTTGGACTCCTGGAGTAGGTGGCTTATGTAGAGATTTTGTTCTAGAAGCAATTTCTTTTTCTTCTCTCAATAAATATATTTGCCTCTAGCAGGATGACCTGAGCATTTTTATGTGCAATCAGAAAGATGGCTTAATTAGCCATAGCAGAGACTGAGTGGGATAAATCACATGGCTGAATGATGCTGTGCAGGTGGAGGCTTAGGGAGCCCGTGGAGGTGTTCACACAGCCACAGCGTGGTGGGAGCTGGGCCAACAGGAAGTTTCAGGGTAAACAAGAAAGGTCATGTTGTGTTCTCTAGAGCTGGCTGGCAAATCAGCACAAAGCTTCTGTCAGAACAACAAGCTGATGTTTTTGAAGGTTGTTTTTTTTTTTCTTCTTTGATTTAATGAAAAAAAAAAATTCTTAGCAATGATCTGGCAGGTGCTACAGCCATCCTTGGTGAGAATGGGTAACAGTTCAGGTTAAAATAGGGGAATAAGCTGGGGAAGTTAGAGCTGAAAGGAGAATGGCTGACTCAGTTAAAATCCATCAGGGGTTGCTTCTTAGTGCTGGTGAAGGATGGATGAGGTTCCAGAGAGGGTCAGCATTTGAAACAGCTTTGAAAATGGAATCAGTGGGGTGGGGGGACAAGCAGACATCTTCAGTTTTTAAAAGAAGAGTGGGATGAAAAGTTTAAAAAAAACCACCTTGAGCATGATGAGGTGTAAATACAGCCAAATGTGTTAAACCATGACAATATTTCACTTTCCTTCCACGTTAGAATAGCAGACGCTGTCAATAAGGAAATGGCAACTTGTATTTTCTCTCCGGGAGAGCTTCTTGATACTATTTAGAATGACCTTATCCTAAGCAAAATAAAGACACACAAAATGAGAAAAGTCTTGTGGAAAGAGGCTCAAAGAACAGCTATCTGTGAGTTTCTGTGAAATGGGGAGGATGCAGTGTGTGGGATTCCTTGGGAGGGTGTGGTGGGTCTGGTGCCTGTCAGTACATAGAGCAGTAATTTGTGTGAGGAACTAGAAAATGTGTACTGCATTTCTAGGCCACACACAGCTGGAAAGGCTGCAAGTACTTGGATGAAAGGATTAACATTCAAAAGAATCCTGACAATTAGAAGAATTCATTTGAATTAAGTGGGATTCAGTTCAAGGACAGGCACAGAGTCCTGTGACGAGGTATAAATTCTGTGTGAGATCAGCAGATGAATGAAGAGCTAGCTGGGAGTCTCTCAAGGAGGGACATGGGGTTATGGTGAATGACAAACTGAACAGCAGCTGAGGACATCACAGTGGTACAAGGCAACAGAAACAAGAACATAGCCTGCAAACCGCCAGAAACAACCTTGCTGCTGTGATTGGCGCTGGTAGGGCTGCAACTGGAGCATTTTGTCTCATTCCAGACCCCACATGGAGGTGTGGAGTGAGTGGAGATCAAAGATCTGGAGAACACAGGCAGTGAGGAAATGCTGGAAGAATTAATCTGTTTAATCTAGAGATAAGATAGCTGCAGAGCTGTGAGAGTTCATAAAATAAAATGGCTGCCTCAGAGAAGTGGGTGGCACACAGCACAGGTGGTGGGCTTAAAGTCCACTAGAGGAATATTATATTAGACAGTGGGAAAAGCTTTCTATCAGCAGGGCTCTGTAAACTACTGACATAGAGGTTTTTAAGGACAGGGTAAATAAATTTCTGAGAAAAAAATTATGGGTACTATTGCTATTGGAATGGGACAGAGAATGACTAAGACTGCCCTTGATGCTTTTCCTAAACTTGTTTTCTTTAGGTGTCTCATAAAAGAGCCACAGGCACCTGTCTGGGCACCACAGGCACATGAAAACACCCAGTTCTTGTGTTTTGTTTTGGTCAAAGAAACAGTAGCAACCAGAAAAGGGGAAACTCCTGCTGTCCCTAAGCTGATGGGAGACATTCAGCCCTCCTGTGAAACTTACTGTACTAAAGGTGTGGTGAGAAAAACAAGAGAATGAGATTTTTCTCCTGTTAACAGTTGGCCTGTGCAAGCACCAAGTGATTCTGCTAGTCTTTCAGTGCTCTAGTCATGGTTCTTTGTTTGGTTTATAAAAGAGGATCTTAAATCCAGGGGCTGCTTTGCAGGGTCATCTCCAAAGTTCTGCAGGGCTCTGTGCATGGCATGTGACAAAGCAAGCCAAAAACAAATGTCCAACATGTAAGTTGTGATACTTCAAGTCAAAACATGCCTCTGTGCTGGATTTCTAGATCTTGGAAAGGTAGGATTTTCTGCTTGAAATCACAGAAAATCCCAAATAGACCTAAACTCAATAGTATTTTCGAAAATATATTCAGTAGTTATGCAATAGAGAATCACCTTGATTGTAATTACATGAATCAAAATTAGACCAATCAAATAGTTCCTTATGATCCTTGTAGGTAAGATGCTAACAATCACAAAGCTCTAACAAATGTAAGTAGCATTTTAACTGATTATAATGATATATTCCAGTGTGACTATACCTTTTTACAGATGATACATTATACTTTGTTTCTGTGTTGAGAGAGTTTAATCAGCTCTGAGAGATTAGTTGAGAGTGCCAGCCCTGTGTGTTGCTGCACCCTACCAGTAGCTTGGTATCCTGTGTGCTTTGGAAAGTAATCTGTCTTGCTTTTTTTTTTTTTTTTGGAAAATGAGGTACAAACAGAAATGTTGTATTTATAACTAGGTGCAAGTTGAGTATATTTATTAATTGGAGTAGACTGAGAATCTTGGATTAAAAATGCTGCAGAAGCTATGAAAGCCAGTTTTCTTCCTCTCAGTTTGTGGGTAGCATCATGCTGCCTTGCTTTTTCTGTATCCTTTGTCTGAAGGGGGAGAAAAATATTAAGTGGGTGTCTCAGGTAGATGGTCTGGTAAATGGGGAATTATTTCCACCTAAATGAGCTGACTCAAGATGTTTCTTAAGCTGGGGCCATCATCTTGGATTAGTCTTTTGCATTTTATAGCGGCTTGCTAGAGAAAACAACCTTTGTGCAGTGTAAGGTAAAGAAAATCATGGTGGGCATTTTATTTTAATCCATCATATGAATTTATGAAAAAGCATTACTCCAGTGCTAAAAATATTGCCAAGTAGCCTTTTTAAATGTAATCTAATCACTCTTCTGCTTATACTTGTCCCTCTTCTTCTGATACTAGTCCATCAGTCTAAAGAGCTACGTTGTTTTTTGATGATGGTGAGAAAAAGAGTATGGAAGCAGAGGACTGTTTTGTTTTGAAGGATGACTCTCTAATTACAGAGTGAAGCTGTAAGTTATGAAAACTGGGGGGACAAGGGGAGATTTCGTGTTTGGTTCCCAATAGAACAGTTTGTAGACTGTTAGTATTTCTTTGGTTATGGAGGATGTACTGTAAGAGAAGATTTTCTTACACTATTTCAGGAAATTGGCTTCTGGCATGGTAAGTCAATGGGAGTTGTACCACAGACTTTTATCAGGGTGCTACTTATGGCCAGGATATGAAAGGCATAGAAGTGATGGGGAAAAGGGCAGCATGGAAATATGAAAAACTCCACCATGTTTTATGAACCCCCAAACTGTCATTTTTAGTTTGCTCTCAGTTATTGCTGTATGCACCCACAGATTTCTGTGCTATTTTGAATGTCCATATGACACAAATGGCAGAGTGTCAGGAAACACGGAGCTGTTTTATAATATACTATTTGCAAGAACTACTCTGTCTCCCTCACAATGGAGAAGCAGAACTATCTTTCTATATGTTTCTATGGGTCGTTCTTTTTGTTTAAACTGTGCTATCAGTGTGAGATAAAAGAGTTCCTAATTGCATGTGTGTTCAAGTGCGGCTTGGAAATGTTAACTGAACTGGACTATTTCAAATGAAATGCAGCAAAGGATTTGAAATTTAAATTGCAACATGGAAAGAATGTGGTGGGGTCTATTCCAAAAGGAATGGCTTAAGTGAGGAAGTGGTTAGAAGCTGGGACTGGAGCTCTGGAGAGCGGGGTTTGGGTCCTGGCTCTGCTGCACTCTGGCTGTGTGGCAAATCACTTCCTAACTTGGTCATGGATTTCACCCTTCATTCTCACTTTGTGCTCCTTGGTGAGTCCCAGCGCAAGGGTTTTGGTGTGGAGCACAGTGGGGCCTCTTCTCATCTGAGGCCTCTGAGTGCACAGATAGTTTGGAGGATAAATGATGACAATAATCAGTGTGTCTGAAATTCATTCAAGAACTCATCCAACTGAATATTTTGGACTATCTGGAAGGATGGCATGCAAAATAATTTTCCAGTGAATGAGGCTTTTGTTTATCCTGTTTATCCATCCAACTAAGCAGCCAGAAGTTAGGGCTATCTGAAAGAAAAGGGGCAAAAGTGAACTTGAACTGATTGGCAGTAACAACTGGAGAGTAAATGGCACTGCCCATCCCTGTCTGCCCTCAGCAGCTTCCTGCTGTGCAGTGAAAATGATTCTCTCAGGCTGTTGTCCTGAAGTTATCACATTAACCTGATTGAAGAAATACTACAGATAGGCACAGTGTTTTCTGCCTTTGAATCTGGTTAGGGAAGGAAAGATAGTACAAGCTACTTTGATAGGCTACAACCAAAAAGTGAGCAATTGAGAGGGAAAGTTACTGAGGACACCATTAGCCAAAACCTTGTTGTGTGCTGAAGTACTACAAGCACAGTCTAGAAAGGCAACAAAGTATTTTGTGTGAAATCTGCAATCACTGAAATATCATTGCTTCAAAGAGGCCTAAATGGAGACACAAGATCACTCCCACTCCAGAACACTGAGAAACTTTGGAGGACAGTGGTAAATAACGAGTCCAATTTCAATGCTTTGATATTTCTGTTTCCCAGCCCTACCCAAGACCTTGAATGTGAATGTCCATCAGATGCAGTCATTTTAATGTAAATAGTCTGGTTTGACTGCACGGATAATCTCAATCTGCTTTCACACTGTCACTGCTCATACTGGACTAAATAATCAGGCCAAGAACAAGCTGTTTCAGCACCGGTAGTTAAATATGATGGGGAAGAGGTTGCTGTAGTTTTAACTACAGGAGTTAGGAATATGATTGTGTTCTCTGCCCAACAAGACACTTTCTTGATTACAAATATCAAGTAGTCTAAGAAAGAAGAGGATTTCTCATTACAAAGCTGATAGTACCTTAGTCTCTGTCCATGAATCATCTGTACTCTCACTTAAATAATTGTTGTCTTTTTCAAATATTAGTTACTATTAGTCTTGAAACAGTACATCTTTCTTCATGGATCATTAAATTATTTCTGTGTTACCTTCTAACTCTAGCTTGGTTAGCTTGAAGTTGTCATGCAAGATTTTTCAAGGAGAGGCATTGGATAAATCCAGCGATATTATCTAGATACGTGCCTGATCCAATCCAACATGGCCGGGTAATAATTGACAACTTTTTTTTTTATTGTCTTGTGTTTGTTTGGATTCAGTTTTCTGACTTAACCAGTCAAATTTATGGATAAAGGTAATTAATTTATTTAAATGAGAGTCTAGAGTATTAGCTACTGTAGGGCTTCTCTCTGCTCACTAGTCTCATGTTTAAAGAAAAAAGCCCTTGATAAGGTGTGTGAGTGTATTTTTGACAGGCTCAGCCTCTGACACTTTGAAATGTTGATGACCCTGTTGATCCTACATTAGTTGATGCCTTGGATTTTAACTTTTATATTTTTCAAATCCTGTACTGCCTTGTGTGTAACTCTGAAGTTTCTTGTGGCCTGTTAACTTTTGCTCTCTCATGCTAGGTAGACATAACAAAGCCTCTCCAGGCTTGCTCTTCAAGGACACCCAGACCATCCTAGGCCCAAAAAATATGAACCAAAAGCCTCTGAGAGGGGGCAAGCTGGGAGAAATTAAATCATTAACTGAAGCTTGAATTGGAGAATTAACCCTGATATGCAAATGAACTAAACTTATAAAAGTGAAGAACTTGTGACTCGTAGTCCATTCTGGGGTCCATTTTGGCAGTAGCCTCTGGACTCCCCAGGGTGTACCTTTAAAGGCCCTTCAAATAAATACCTACCTTAATTCCTTTATTCGTGTCTAGTCTCTATGTTTTTAGGTGGCCACCTCAGGCATCGTAGTGAGGAAATATAGTAGGAAAGATATCCATCTACTCTTGGATGGATAATTGAAATTTAAAAAGGGGCTACAGTGAGGCTTTTGCATCCTTAGGACATGATGGTTTGCTATTTCACAGAGAGATTAGTGAAGGCACTAATCCAAGCTGCAACTAAAATGCCCAAAACAGACTGAGGCTTTGTAGCCAATCTGTGGCTTGCGAGGTTTCCTGCCTCCCTAGTTTCTGTTATTGTGGTACCAAACAACAAAGGATGCTGTCATCACAATCTCTTTCTTTTGCTGCCACTTGGGCCAAAATGTTGTAGTCTTCCAAACGCGGAAGAATTTACAGCATGTCCATACTCTCAGCTTTCAGGTTGATGGGTGAGGTTTGTATGAATTTATAGATTTATCACAAGCTTAGTGGTATGTTACAAGCTCCTATGTGAAATCTATCTGCAGTTTAATATTGAAAAAGTTGTGTTGACAGCAGTTGGGTTCTTCTAGGAATTGTACTGCTGAATGGTTTGCTCTTTAAAAATCTGTCCTTGTTTAGGCATCTAGGTAGGAATTTGAGAGTCTGCAGTTGGGCACGCAATATGAAAATAAACAGTCAAAATTTAAGAAAATTAAGAAAGGTTAAAGGAAGAAGAATCAAGCTTGAGGATAAAGAAGGCTCAAGACAATAGGTAGAAAAGGGACAGAAATTGCCAAGTAAGTCAGGAGTGACCAGTGCTTTTAAGAAGACTAGATTTTATATCTACATCTCTTAAAACTGAAGTAGAAATGAAGAGCAATGCTTGCAAGTTTTAACTCACTTTCTGATTTTTTTTTTTTTTTTGGTGATAAAAGGTGTGTACTATTGATTAAATGGTTTTAATCCCATCTGGGATTGAACTGACAACTCCAGTGAAAACCTGTTTTATTTTTATCATTTATGTGGTGACTTGGTTCAGAGCATATTTCTCCTCCTTATCCCTGGAAAGCTGTCTGTTTTAATATACTTGTTTTTCTTCCCAAGTATGCTCTGAAATACGGGGGTTTTTCAGCATGGCCACCTTTTTCCCAGTGTTGCTTTGATCTCTTGATAAGATCAGTTTCATTGGTTAATCAGGTTGGGGAAAATCATGATGTAGAGAAATGCAGCAATAGAAAACAGATCTGCTGTAAGATTAAGGGCTTGGCAAGCACTGCTGTTTACCGTACTGATAACCAGAAAGCTTTTTATTCCCAGCTTTAAACAAGATCCATGTTACAGCCACACCTGCCTCAGAAGATTGTTTGCCACCATGTGAACTAGAAAAACAGTTTTGTAGGAGTGAAAACTAAAGTATTCCTATTATCAACAGCTTATGTTTCATTATTGCATATTTATACTTTGACCCAGTTTGCTATCTTATCAGAACAGCTGAAGGGCTAGTGCAAGGCAAGAGCATGGTTTCATCTGAAACTATGTCTTAAGATATTTTTAACTTTATGAATTGATTGCCAGAAAATTGGTCTGGTCACTGATGTACTCTGGAGTGTCAGAAAAGCTCTGTTTGGACGTGGCTGTGGCTGATGGAGGTGCTGCTACCGACAGTGCTTTCAGTTGTTCACACAATTTGTACACCCCAGGTGTGCCCTTGACTACTGATGAGTGGACAGGTAGATTAAATGGGAATTGCAAATACCTGGCACATTTGAGATTTTGTTCATGGTGAAATCGGGGAAACTTCGTCATTGTCTTCATTTTTCATCAATTTGAGGCACCTCAGTTTTGTGAGCCTCTGAGAGTATGGACCAAGATTTAATGCACGTCCTTCTCTTGTGGTTCTCCGAGCTGTGTTCTTCTGTTTTAATTAAATACTTAATCTATAACATTGAAAAACAATTATATCAAAAGAAAATAGCTGCCCTGGGGGTTCTTTCTGCTGCTGCCAAGTGCTTTATAAGCCATCACTAGGAGAGCAGTGCCAGGATGATGTATGGAGCTAATAGATCAGTATGATGAGGTGGAGCTGGAAAAGAGAGGGTTGGGTTTTTAACATTATCTGTCTTCCTGCATTCTGGTTTCTAGGTTAATTTCTTTGTGAAGACCTGGCCAGTGTGGTCAGATTTATACAGGGCAATTAGGAGAATAAAATATTTCAGTTGGCTGAGTTCATTAGCATGATAGGTTCCTGTGTAATTTTTTCCACAGCTGCTGAGATGCCTTGGGATCCTTTAGCTCCATTCTCAGCAGAGGTAAAGGAACTTAGTTTTATGGACTTAAATCAATGCATGTAATTTTAAACTCATAATAGTTTGACTTCTGAAAATGGTACATACACTCCTAAGTGCTTAAGAAAATGTGACAACAATTCTTACTGAAAGCCAACAGGATTTAGAATTTCAAAAGGCAAAGTACCTTCTGAAAATTACACATTACTACTTCCTATATTCAGGAAGCTGTGGCTTATTTGTCAACCTGGTTTTTCTCTAAGAAGATCAGAAGTTAAACCAGCCCTCATCTATTGCCAGGTTTCACACATGAGGATGAAATGAGTACATCCAGTCAAAATCTGGTTTTCATTTTCAGTGAAGTCTTATTTTAGTCAAAGTGAGAAAGGCCAGTTTGACTATGTATTTTCTCAGATCCCATTTTTTTGCAGATCAGTGGGCCTTTGTCCACCATCAGAAATTGCCCAAGAACCACAGAACATCTTTTATCATTACTGTTGTGATCAAATGGAAATCATAATTACTGATGATCTACATGAGGGGATCGAGGGTACCCTCAGTAAGTTCATGGGTGGCACCAAATGGGTGGGAGTGTTGATCTGCTTGGAGGGCAGGAAGGCTCTGCAGAGGGAGTTGGATCGATGGGCTGAGGGCAGGGGTATGAGGTTCAACAAGGCCAAGTGCCAGGCCCTGCACTTCGGCCACAACAACCCCGAGCAGAGCTACGGGCTGGAGGTGCTGGGCAACAGTGGTTGTACGTGAGCCAATGTGTGCCCAGGTGGCCAGTGGCATCCTGGCCTGTATCAGCAATAGTGTGGCCAGCAGGACCAGGACAGTGATTGTCCCCCTGTGTTCAGCACTGGTGAGGGCACACCTCGAGTGCTGTGTCCAGTTCTGGGTCCCTCACTTCAGAAGGGACACTGAGGTACTGGAGAGAATCCAGAGAAGGACAGTGGAGCTGGGGAAGGGTCTGAAGCACAAGTCCTATGAGGAGCAGCTGAGGAGCTGGGGATCTTTAGCCTGGAGAAGAGAAGGCTCAGGGTTAGCTTTATTGCTCTCTACAACTTCCTGAGAGGAGGTTGAAGCCAGGTGGGGGTTGGTTTCTTTTCCAGGCAGCCAGCTGCAGGACAAGAGGACACAGCCTCAGGCTGTGCCATGGGAGGTTCAGGTTGGGCGTCAGGAAGCATTTTTTCACAGAAATTGTTGTTGAGCACTGGAATAGGCTGCCCAGGGAGGTGGTGGAGTCACCATCCCTGGAAGAGTTCAAGAAATGACTGACTGGACATGGCACTTAGTGCCATGGTCTAGTTGTCATGGTGATGGTCGGTCAAAGGCTGGACCCTATGATCTCAGAGGGCTTTAGCAATGCAAAATGATTCTATAATTACGGCTTTAGGGATGAGCTGCAAACCACTACTCATTACATCATGCAATCCAGTCTCAATTGCTTTGGTTGAGATGTTGTGACTGTTTGCTAAAGACAAACTTGCTTTGTGTCTTCATACACCAGAGAGTGCCAAATGGAAGACACAGATTACAGGAGGAGAGTCTTTAGGTACACACACATGGAGAAGATCTGAGCAAATATTACTGATGCTGACTCTATGGTGTGATGAAAACTCATGGACAGAGGGCTTCCAATAAGCAAATAATGTTAAATACTTCTTGTCATTTATAGTGGGATTAATCAGATAAGAGGCTTTTCAAATTGAGGATGCCCTTTGCACGAGCTTTGAACCCAAATCCTGGAGCCTTAACAAATCTCGCTGCAGGCAGGAACAGTTTTGGAGCACAAACACATCTCCACAGTAGATAAGATTACCTGATTAATTTAAGCTCATAAAACAAAGGTCCTGTTACTGTAAAAACTTGTCATGGTTGATTTTTGAAGGTCACTTTCTGCTGTGGCAACAGAGAAACCCTGCTTGTGAAAGGAAGAATTGTGTTTGAACGGGGAGACTACACAGAGGCATAAAAAGCTGCTCTGGCATTTGCTGAAGGTACCAGCAGTCCCTTTAGAGAACATGCAGGATGGACCCTTCTTCCCCATCTGATCTGACTGATTTCTCTCTCTGGTTATGTTTAGACTTGTTTTTTTTCTGATGAAGTTGTGCTGTTGCTCAAGTTAAACATGAAATAACTGGTTAACCTGAAGCATTTGAAGTATTTCTAAAGAATTTGCTATTCCTGGTGAAATACATGGGGAGTCAGAAACCACGGTGCTTTGTCACGTCAGGTTGGGATGGTTTGCATGGAAGGGAGAGAGTTGTCCATTGATGCACCAGGACAACTGCTGGTAGTAGGTGTGGATGGGACTTTGATACAGGAGTTTTCTTCAGGTATTTTTCTCAGATTTTGCCTAAGAGGAATGCAATCCTATCTTGAAAGATATGAAAAAAGGGAAAAGACACTGGATGATCTGATGGTCTCATTGGATCAGGTCCCAGACACAACCCATCAAGAGCTGGGACGCAGACGCAGAGAAAACAATATTGGGGTTTTCTGTTGCTGAATAATTTCTCTTTATGGTGATCATATTCATGTCCAGAACAGGTTACAAACTGAAGGGTTATAGCAAAATGATTGCTCTGTATAATTTTAAAACAGAGTAAATAACACATTTTCCTTTATATTTGCCATCTGATCTGACTGCTCAGTTAAGGCCAAGTCACACTCTTGCATTTGTTAGGAACAATTTCATATGTGAAAGCCCAGAGCTGATCCATGTGTTAAAGTTCCCTGCTAAAAGCATTATCCCTCTGACAATTTACGTCAGCTGATGTCTTCAGAGTGTAGTGGCTCTATTTACAGTGTGTTACTCGGTATTACATGCTGCCAGCCATCTGTAAAGTGCACTGCAGCTTTTTATCACCTGCTTATGGGCATTAAAAAGACTGATGGACCAGATTCTCCTTTACAGAAAAGCCCCTTTATGTCACTCTGTCTGGTTTAAAGGAACTCTGAGCTGCAATTAATATGATCTATTCCTTCTTTATGATCCGTCTGTACTTCTGCATTGTGTAAAGGACTCCAGCATAAATGAAAATGAGGTCAGTGGGAATCTGGTCATGTTCAGCTGCAAGGTGGACGAAAGATCTCAGTAGAATATTAATAGTAATGCACTGGTCTACTGCGAACACCAGCCCTTAAATTTGTAATCTATCTTGCCGGCCTTGCAGATGAGGAACGCAGCACACAGAAGGAATAGGTGATGTGCCTGCAGTGTGCAGCAGAACCTGAGTCCTGTCACCAGAACCAAGCAGGAAGATTTAGTATCATTGAGGACCAAGGGACATGAGCAGAATGAAGGATTTTTTGAACAGAAAGCAGATTTTTTTTCCCCCCCCACTGAATTCCCTTCAGAGGGAAGTAAATCTGATCAGAGTGAGCTATGGGACCATCAGAGGACAGAGTTGTGGAAGGCTATAGGACAACCCTCTTCCTGATTCCCTGTCACTGCAGCCCTTGGTGTCCTGGGAGTGGGGGACATTCTGCATGGCCGTTTGCTCTGGAAATGTTAGGGTCCTGGAGCCTGAACTCCCAAACAGCAGGGATTAGAGGGGCTGCCAGCAATTTGTTAACAAACCAAGTTTTTGAATGGAAATTGCCTGTTAGCTATGGCTGCTTTGGCAAAACAGGTCTATTTCCACAAAAGATTCATTAATTTGCTGAAATCTGATAAAATGAGAAGTTTCTCAAATTATCCTTTTGGAGCTGCTCTCAGCACTCACTTCCTGGACTTAATCACCCAGGAGTCCTGCTTCTCTCTGTCTGTCTCTCTTGCTTTTGGCTCCTACATGCACTAAGGGGAAATTCTTCAGCAGATAACTGATTTTTTTTTTCCTGTCAGATGCTTCCTTATCTCCTTTATTAGATTGTCTCAGCAAAATTGCCAAATTTTAGCACTCACTGATCATTACTCCATCATATCCCTCAGCTGCAGGGAGCCAAGTCCACACTGTACTGAGGCAGGAAGGTTGTAAATGTAATGCTTTGACATAGAATTGGCTTGTCTGGAAATTGTCACACACCTTGGTGACTGTGACCCTTGGGGGATGATGGCAGTGGTGTAGAAACATTTACAGTTAACTGTGCACCCATATGGAGGATTCCCTGTGATGCTGCTGATGGGTCACAGCATGTCACGTCTGCAGTGCTTCACACAGGAGAGCACAGCCAGGGGACTTGGGAACAGCAGTGTGAGCATTTTTGTTGTTTGTTTTCGAGAAGTTGGATGCCACTCTGAAGCATCCCAGGTCAGAGCCAGCTCATCCTGGCTGGGGAGTGCCTCCATGCCCACGCTGCCTGTGCCACAGTGCTGCTCTGCCCTGCCTAGGGTACAAGGGCCCTGTAAGGGACTGGGGGTGGGCACAGAGAAGGGGAAAGGACAGAGTAAGCAAGAGGAATGCACAGAATGAAACCCCACTGCACCTCATTTTTTATGCTTTCACTTTTGCTAGTGGTGCAAGTTAAAGCTGCCTATTCACACCACCCCTCTGTCATCACAATTTTTAACTTAGGCCAGGGCTGGAGAACAGAGTGTGATCTGGTATTTTTTCTTGTTGCACCTGGAATGCTCTAATTAGTATGTTTATTGTCACTTTACACTCAAAACCAAAGAGAGATAGGAGATTACCTGTCTGGAAATGCCTATTTTGAAATAATGACATTCTTCTTCTGCAGTTGCCTGTGGTGAACTCTATTAAGGGTGGCATAGGATAAAACTTTTAAGGACACTCATTTGAGGATACTTTTGTCTCAGCAGCGCTTGAAGAGGCAAATCAAATGTTTGCAGTGATTGGGGAAGGCACAGAGAGCAAAATTGAAAATGTCACTATGCCAGTGTATAGATCTGTGATTCACACACGCTTTGATTACCGTGTGCTATTCCCCTATTTCTAAAGGATATATTAAAGCTGGAAAAGGTTCAGAGAAGGGCAGCAAGTATGAAAGTGTTACCATAGATATGGAATAGCTTCTGTGCAAGGAGTGACTCAGAAGACTGTATTTTCAGTGTGGAAGAGAGAAGAGATAGGTACATAATGGCTGGGTAACTGGCTGGGTTGCCTGGGTCCTGCTGGTGGTACATGAAGCTAGAATCTGCCAGTGCTGGCTGAAGTAGGGACTTGATTGATTGATTGATTGATCGATTGATTGATTTCTTTCTTCTCTGCACTGAGGTGTCACAGGACACCCTGAAGTACTGCTTAGGTGCTGTAGCAGCTGGAGTCCAGTTCCTGTGTTTGCAGAACTCTTGTAGAAGTGCAAGGCCTCCTGCTGTTACAGCTTGTCCTACAGCTGCTCAGACAGGGAGGTTATGGATATGAATTGTAGACACGTCTGGAGGCAACATGACCATTTGCTTTTTTCCCTGCCAGTTCTTTTCCTTTTTTGTACTAAATTGTGCTGATAAGTCCCTGCAGGCAATTACACCTGTATGTGGCCAGTGTAAACAAAATGGAAGGTCAGTGAGGTGGAACATAAGGTCAACTGAGACAGAGGTATTTTTTCTGCATCTTACAGATATTATTGCCTCTGGTTCACAAGGGAGATTGGTTTATGCTGTAATCAGCAGTGAGCTCCTCCTTGCATTCTATTACCAGTCCTTCACAGCAATGCTTTTCTTGCTTATTTCTCTTTTTGTTATTACTATCTGCATTTTTCAGCTTATGTCTCGGAATGTTTGAATCTTCAAAGGTCCATGGCTGCTTTTGCTGCATGGCCTGCCTCTCAGAAGTGCTGAGACTTAGAAGCTGCTCTTGAGGCCACTGCGAGGTTTTGTTGCCCATCATTTCTGAAATGATGTTTCTTCCCAGAAGCTGTGATGCCTTCTGCCACTGCAGCATGCTCTGTTTAATAAACAGCATTTTTTCCACTGGGAATGTAGGTAGCAGTTACCCACAAACCCACATCTCATGGTGTAGCCGACATCCTTTATTGCTTCAGTGGTCTGGTTGAGGGCTGCTGCTCTCACATCTACCCAGGACCATGTTACAAACCTAGGAAATGCCTTGATTTTTCCCTCAGTTTGAAGGCTGCATCTGTATTTTGGAGAAAGTATGGGCAAATGGCTCTGGAAGACTAAATGGCATGGGAAAGGATGCATAATGTGCAGGTAGGGTAAATCCATCTTTCTTACCCCACAGCCTTTGGGACAGTTGTTATTGTCACTGTCAGGATCCATTGCAGGGTCAATGCTATGCTTAGATCCTGCTCCATCCTGCCATGGCCAAATAAAAAGGGAAGCATCTAAGAGAGCAGAGTGTCCAACAAGACTGAAAGGCAGCTGGTTCCAGTGCTGCCCATTTGATCCCTGAGTAGCTGCACAGCTTAGGGACACCACACGCCTGCCATCAGGCACAAACAGCAGCCTACAGTGTCCTGAGTGTCCCTTCTTTTGCTTCTGACAGAGCAGCTGTCTCTTCTGGTGTCTGAAGAAAATAGCTCTTGCCCTGATTAATAAACATGCAGTGAAGCCACCTGAACATTTGGGAGGAATATCTGTTTTGCACTTCCCCACCTGCATCCCTGCTGCTTAACAGCATCACTGAGCTGCATCCTGTCCTTCCCCTTCCCCATGCATCTGAAACAGCTCTCCCTGGGTAGCTGCAAACTCCTCTCTTCTCAGCAGATGAATAAAACATCACGGCCTTACGTCACTGTAAAACCTGCCTGACTGTGCTTTTTTAATCCTCTGCTTATTTATTTACTTATCTGTGACATGCGTCACTAATAGAATTTAAATGTTATATTAAAGACTGATGTTAGGAAGATTTGGGTTTTTTCCCCCTTATTGACTGGCTCCTGGATACCACAGGGAAATATTACAGTGTGTATTTTATTATTCACGATGATGCTGACGTAGAAGTTCCCTGAATCACTTCCACCATTTCTCTGACGCTCAAGAAATTTCTTGCCTGCAGCCAGTGTGATAAACCTTAAAGAGTTACTGTTACAATGTATGAGATTATACAAATACATTTTTATAAACCAGTGATGTTTTTTGGGCAGATAACTTAATTCATGGTCTCTGTCAGAGTGAGTGAGTCTGTGTTCTTAGTGTTTGAAATGCTGAACACTGTAATTCAAAAGGAGAGTGTTTTTATTACCATTTTATCTCAGTTGTGACGAATGAATCACAGTGGGTTTCTTAGGATGTGCTGGTTCTTGTCAACAAAAGCAAAACATGGTTCATCATGGCAAAGGTAAACTGACCCAAAAGCTTTAGTCTGTATTTAAGAGGAGGATGATGAATCTAGTAGATAGTTGATACACGTTTTAGTGAGGGAATATGGCTAATTTCAGGTGGAATCTCCTGTGATTCCTGAATGCAGGAAGTATATGTACTGTTAATGGTTTGAGTTAGAGTATTTTGATTTTTGGCTGAAGGTTTGTAATTTTTTTGGTGGAAATTTTCTCTCTTGTGCTGTCCAAATTTTATCACCAGCTCCACTTGACTTCTCTTTGCTTGTGTCTAAGTCATGACAAAATTCAGAGAATGAGCTTCTGATCTTATGGAAATCAATGAAAACATCCTGTTGCCTGCAAGGATACAGATGTTTCACTTGTATGCATCTCTGTATCTTATACCAAGTAATTACATATTTTGTTCAGCTATTTCCTGTAGTTTTCTTGTCCCTGGAGTTTTCCTGTTTCTTTGTCATTCTGCCCATTTGGTCTGTCCTAAAAGTAGGTTTATATATTTTATGGCATTATCCTGTGTCTTTTCAGGGACGTTCTAGTCCAGCTTTGTCCCAGATAGCATAAAATTTAGGTAGGAGATCCAGTTTCAAAAGCAACCTCAATTAGTAAAGGTCCAGGCTACACATGTTCCAACGTGCAGGGAAGAGAAATCTTACTGAGACACATTGAGCTGAAAAAAAGTGATGACACTGTCCAGGTTTGGGTCTGACCCCTCAAGGCCTTCAAAAACATAGTTTTTGTTGGTTTTGGTACTGTAAAAAATGTGTGTTTGTGTATGTGAGTGTGTGTATATATATATATGTATATATATGGCAAAAGGCAGGTTTTGGCCCTAAATATGTAAAGGTCATTTGCCAAAAGGATGGTGTTAACTTCTTTTGGAAATGCAGGTATGAGCCAACACAGGAGGGGCAAAGCAGAGCAGCTGGTGGCTAGGCTGAGGGATCTTGCCTTGCTTCCGAAGTCATTTGGACATGGAGGAAGATTCCCAGATCCCTGTACTAGCATTAGGGCAGAGGCAATTGGAGCACAGCCCTTTTTGCTGGGTGCATACCTTGCTCTTTGTGTATTTATCGAGTTGAGGGGTTTAATGATGTTAGACTTTGAAAACACTTGGCCTGGCAATGTGTTTTTGTAAGCTGTGGAGATGTTTAAACTGAGGCCAAGCAAACGAGAAGTGCAATGAGAGTTTTGTTGGACCAGGTCCAATTTGATAAGAAGAATGAGATGACTAAGCATGTGCTAAGCTTTAATGTTACTCACTGCATCATCGTTTCAGTTGTGTCAGTGTTTCCATTCTAAATACCTCTTCTCAGGGGAACTCAGCTGCACATCTCATTTGGGGCTGGAAAATTCCATTTAGAGAATGCTATTAATTATTTAGAAATACACATTTGCTTTTTAGGTCAAGATTTTCAAAGTAGTGATGTGCAGTACTCGGCAGGAGACAATTTGGAAGCCTGGTTTTCAGGTGGTCACTAACGAGAAAAAGAATCCTCCCTCTCTGCCCATCCCATTTTCAGATGCAGCTGCTCTAGTTATGTTTTTTGGAGTATTCATAACTGTGTTCTATTTTTCCTTCCTCTCTTACTTCTTGATGATGACCAGAAGCTCAAGAGGGGTGGTTTGATTTACTTCTCATTAAGAAATAAAAGGCCTAACATCAGAATGTGTCTTGGAGTAATATTTGAAATAGATGGAGGTCACTCTCATGTGCCTTGTGGTGCCATTCACCACTTCTGTCTGACTGTCCTAAGGCAGTGCTATCTGTTTTATTGGCTGTGCCCACTTGAAATGAGTTGTACCCAAGACCAGGGTCTCCCAAGCCTCGTGCAGGGTGGACAAGGCTTGTGTTGTTCTTCCAGACCTGTATGTCCATGTGCTCCTTCACAAACTGGTGACTGCTCACAGACAGCACTGCCAGCGCTGAGGTTTTGTACCTTCTCTCCTCTTTGTGTTCCAGACCAAAAGGACAAGCCCAAGAAAGGAGGAGAATTGCATAAGCACTTGCTTCTGGCAGCACAGCAGGTAGCTGGGCACATGGCAGGCATTGCTAAATACCAGTGTCTGGTCAAACCATTACAGCTGGTTAGGTTACCATGCCGTATGTAACTGGAGAACCATTTCACTGGCTGTGGGTGAGCAGGAAACCCCCTGGCAGACAGTGGCACTGTGGGATAAGCTACAAAGAACTCAGTGGAACTGATTTTATGACATGCATCGTATATTTTTCCCAAGCAGCAGAGAAGGGCTGTAACCCCAAACCATCAGAAACGGCTCAGGCAGTGGTTCTTTGTGTGCAGCAGAAGCAGATTAGCAGATGGCATTTTCTGTCCTTAATCTACAAAGCACATTGAAAATTCAGAAACAGATCTATGTGCCTTTAAAAAGACAATATTGTGCCTGGTAAAGTGTCTGTCTCTTTGCCCAATGGCATTTGTTTAAAAGAAGGTGCTAGAAGAAGTCATTAGCCAATATTTTTAGGAACAGCCCCATCTAAAAGTTCAATATACTACAAAAAGTTCTTCTTCAGGGTAGCTGTAAAAGAAATATTTGCATCTTGACAGATAAGTCTGTCAGATGCTATTTTTCAGTGAGCTTTGAGACCAGAGTAGCAGTGTGCTTGCTTCTATATCCCATACTGTGAACTCGATGCCCAAGCACTGACACACAGCTGTCTCCCTGGTTTTTTATGGCTTTAACAGGCTACTATAAAACTAGCAGTGAGATTTTATCAATTCTGATAAAAATAACACATGGGGTGTTACAGTGTGCTTTTCTTGTCTCCAGTGTGCATTCTGCAAATCTGTCTGTAGCAGTGTCCTTTGAGAATTGTGGTCAGTAGCCTCGGGTTAGCCTGCTGAAAGTAAAAGATGGGTATTGTATGATTTGTTTCTTGGGCAGCAGCTGAATTAGATTGATATATTTTCCAAATCTAGAGATTTCCTGTATTTCAAGATAACACCTAAGAGAAAATGCAGTGTATTGCTCATCATGGGCGGTGTGTTATGTTAAGCACTGTGCCAGGGAAGTGCAGGATGTCACTCCCTGGAATGGCAAGGGGCTGATAGGCAAGACCTGTCTCAGCTTAAGAGTCAAGAGGAAGCTTGAGTCAAGATAGCTGAGAACAACCCCATGCATGAGGGAAGAAGTGTAAGGTCAGCTCCGAGGAGGTGGGAAATGTTGCTGTCAATGGGAACAGGTCAATGTGCTGAGAAGTCCTGAGATCAAAACCCCTTTCTTCTGGTCTTGGTACCTTCAACTCTCAGTCACACAAAATGGTGTGAAAATGCTGTTGCAGTTTATAATGTTATTAATATGTAGACTAGAATTGTTTTTAGAGTTTATTGTCTCAAACAAGCAAAAACGCCACATTTGAAGAAGAATCATGAAGCTAATACTATCGCCCTTACGAGCTTCTCTCTCCTGAATTTGAAATAGCATTTCTCATTCCGACTTGCAGTCTATGCAGGGCACTTCTTCAGTTATTCCTGAGAATAATTATCTATATTTAGGGTCAAGTCTCTGATTTTCCTCTGAAATAGGAACTGGTTTTGGAATTGGCGTGGCGAGTGTCTGACATTTTGCTTCAAGGGCATTCCAGTCTCAGTTTTTCCAGATGTAACCCAATGCACTTAGAGCTGGAGAAAATTTATTTTTATCTTTAGTACCAGAGGTTCAGCTAGTCAATGCAGGTTTGAAATTGCTTTACTCTTACAAATGTTCAGCAGGACTTGATGGCTTGAGGTCTCCTCATTTTGATTTTGGTGGGTTGTTCTTTAACTCAACAACATAATAAAAATGGTCAGTTCCTTGATGATTTTTCTTCAGATGACCAGTTTGGGATTAGTCCTATAAGATGATGTTAAGAGAGAATATTTTTATGCTATAAATTGTATAAAGAAAAGATGTCTTTTTGGAGATAGGCCCATGTTTGCACAGAAAATTGTCAACATACATTATATGCTTTATTGCTTAGATAAATGCATTATTTAAGACTGAAACGTGGTTCTTGTGGTTTGAGAGTGCATTTATTTAAGTATGCAGAGCTGCAACTCCTGACAGAGATTTGCCTAAGCAAGGCGTCAGGGGAAGCAATTGCTGGGCTACGTAGAGAGCTGACCATAGAAACCAAGATGAAGAACTAAATGTGAAGTCTCTTTTATTCTCTTTCTTGGAAAGTGGATGAGAGGTAATACTGTGTGAGATTGGTGTCTGAAGCAGTGGAGCAGGAACTGAAATTCAACAGAGGCAAATGCAGGGTCCTGCATCTGTGGAGGAACAACCCCATGCACCAGCACAGGCTGGGGGCCAACCTGTTGAGAAGCAGCTTTGTGGAGAAGGACCTGGGAGTCCTGGTGGACAGCAAGAGCCAGCAGTGCCCGTGTGGCCAAGAAAGCCACAGGTATCCTGGGGGGCATTAGGAAGAGCATTGCCAGCAGGTCAAGGGAGGTGATCCTGCCCCTCTGCTCAGCCCTGGTGAGGCACATCTGGAGTGCTGTGTTCAGTTCTGGGCTCCTCAGTACAAGAGAGACATGGAGCTGCTGGAGCAGACCCAGTGGAGGGCTACAAAGCTGATTAAGGGACTGGATCTTCTCCCTTATGAGGAAAGGCTGAGGGAGCTGGGCCTGTTCTGCCTCGAGAAGAGACGATGGAGAGGGGACCTTATCAATGTCTGTCAGTATCTGAAGGGAGGGTGCCAAGTGGAAGGATCCAGGCTTTTCTTTTACCAAGCAATAGAACAGGAGGCAACAGGTGGAAATTGATGCACAGGAAGTTCCACTTGAATACGAGGAAGAACTTCTTTGCTGTGCAGGTGACCATGCACTGGAACAGGTTGTCCAGAGAGGCTGTGGAGTCTCCCTCACTGAAGATATTCAAAAACCTGGACACAATCCTGTGCTCTGAGATGACCCTGCTTGAGCAGGGAGGTTCAGCCAGATGACCCACTCTGATCCTTTCCAACCTGAGCCATTCTGTGATTCTGTGTGATTTTTTTGACCCTGAGCAAAACAAGACTGTGTGCATATAAGGTGGTGTTCCTGTGGTTTTGACTTGGCTGCTGAAGCAGATAACTAACTTCCCCAGAGAGCTGGGAGCTCTGGGATTGCCTCTGATGGGCTTGCAACACGGGAGAGGTTTTAGGACGACAAAAGGCCTAAGGAATTGTCTCCAGAGAACAAGGTGGTCACAGTACCCCAAGAAAGGCTAAAACAACCACATATGCAATATCAAATGCGCAAGTCTAAGCAAACTTAATCTAGGAGACAAGTGGGGAATGGTGGAGTCCTGATCTTGTCATTCAAGAATAAAGACAGCACAAAGGGTAGGCAGAAAAATACCCAAACTGTGGGCAGCAGAGTGAGAGGTGTTGGAAACAATCTTGTTTTATTTCAAATGTGAGGAGAATGCCCCAGGGAAGGTGGCACAGAGCACCAGGGTCTCTTCCAGTGCTGTGTGGCCCCAGCAGCACTAATAAACAGTAACTGTGGGCTGGCAAGGTGTGGCCATGGACAGTAGCCACCCTACGGGATGGAGAAGCAGCAGTGCTCTGCAGACCACCTCCCGCAGAGACCCCCATAGGGAGCCTCCACAGGATTCCAAGGGGGAAAGGCTTTTGGGAAGAGCTTAGAAAATCTCCAATTTGCAAAGTTTTGCAAGTTACTGGATCTATTGAGTGTTTTGTTTCCCTTCTGTTTAATGAAGGGAAAGATCCACATTGTTTTGGCATGTTCTTGTCATGTGTTTTTGATAGATATAATACAAATCCTAAAAGATGACTGTAAAGGGAAGGGAGATGAGAAAAATGAGCTGGGAATTAAATCTGGGTTCTGTTTCTGCTTCTGCCACTGGCTTTCTACATGACCCCAAATGAATAATTTCATATGTAATTTCCACAAAAATAAGTAGGAGAATCCAGACCCTCATTGCTCAGAGTAATGTCAGGGTAATGCTGTCCTTCCACACTATTTAGCTTAGTCATGCCTCGGGGCAGGCAGGGACCATCTCACAGAACATGTTTGTCAAGGCTGCTCTTATGTGTTTTTAGTGTCCTGGGTGTAGTCTGGAGGCTGGAGAACATGCTGCAATAAAAATAAACCTTTGTTAATAATAAAAAAGAGTTCTGCTGCAACCAAAGAATTCATTAAAGATTAAGCTGGTATTAGTGGAGAGGGTGTGGCTGCACTTAATGTGCATTATTCATGGAGACCCTCTCCCCAGAAATACACATTAAATATCTCTTTTCTCAGAGGTTTGTTTTGCTGTCTTATGATACAATCTCAAGGTCACGAAGGAGACACTTTTAGTGATGTTCCTATAATTGGCATTGTAAAATTTTATTTCTAAGTGAGGTGGTGCTAGTGCAAAGGGTGATAAATTTTAATTTCTATTAAATACTGGTGCACTGGCTATAAGTGTCTAGTAGCACCTGCACAACATTGTTGACAGGCTTGCTAATGGATTAAAGGGAGCTGATGTCGTGGTAGCTACAGAGTGGAGATGTAAGCAGAACATGTAGTTTTCTTGTCCAGTACAGGGAGTGCCGACCAATTGCCAAAAATTCCGAAGAAATTCGAACAGTTCATCGGTCTGATCACATTTCACACACACATTTTTCAGCTTCAGGACTATAGGGCCTGATCCAGTGGAGAACAAGAGGAGTGTGAGAGCTGATGGCTGCATCAGAGGTGCCCAGGCAGGTCTGTGAAGTTAAACCCAGAGGAAACAGTCATGGAAAACAAGAGCAAATAAGATTTCAAGGAAAGGAGTGCAGCTGGAGGTGTGTTGAGAGGTGGGCAGCTCGAGGAAGGTTGAAAGTGAGCTGCAAATTGTGAGCTTTGAGACAGGGAGTGAATGACTTCCATGAGCTGTTTCAGCACAGCCCTAGTGGTGGGAGCTGCCAGGGGGCACTTCCAAGACAGAAACTCCAGGGAGCTGCAAGTGTAGATGCTGTGTCTTTTTAACGACAAAGAACTGTTTGGGGTTTTTTTGGTGGGTTTGCATGGGTTTATGTTGTGTGGCCCCCTCACCTTTTAATTTTTTTTTTCCTCCTTAATTCAGTAGGGCATAGAAAGTAATTAAACTCCCTTGCAAAGAAGCACAGGACTTGGAGATGAAGGACTTTGGTTTCACTGGCTGTGATAAGCTCTTTTTTGAGTGACCTGGGCCAAGTGATTTTTTGGGGTATGTGCCCTGTCTTGCCAAAGGGGATAACAACATGACTTAGGTTTCTGGAGCAGGTTAAACATTGGTATTTGGGACATATTGTACTAGTGATAAGTGAGTTCTTTCCCAACAAACTAGAATTATCTTAGATTTCAACTATCCATTTTTTAATGGCCAAGAGGCTGTCTGAGAAGCATTATGATGTTGATTTGTACCACTTGACAAATCACAGTGTTTGGGTTTTCTGTTAATAAGAGAGAAAAAAATGTAGGTCTGTCAGATGACTGTGGTGCTTAGATAATCTCTTCCTTTGCTGTTCTTCAGCACAGTGTTATAATTAGTCCTTCGCATTTTTCTTGTTTAATTCATCCCTCACTGCATGCATCTTATCATGCACTAGAAGCAAGTTGAAATATTAATTAATTTGAGCCATTTTGGAGAGCTAAAGGAACTCATTTAACTGTCTTTTCCCTTTGAATTCAGAGGCCAAGCAGATAGTATCTGCTTGCTGCCTTCATGTGAGAGCAGTCTCTAGCAAAATTCTTCACCTCAAGTGAACTTGAAGACATGTAATTTCTTGACTGGCATCTGCCATTTAATACCTAAATTCCCCATCTAGAAATGCAGAAGACTTCACTATGTCTCCTGAATTGTGTATGGATTAGCATCTGTGTCTCTGGATTCTACTTATACTCCCCTAACATGTTTTACAATTCACATATGGATACGCCATTTTCAAAAAACAACCATCAACCCCCTAAAAAGTGTATTTTATTGAAATTTCTTTATTTGGTGCTGAGTACTTCTTACAAGCATTTCTGTGGACATGCAAAGAGTACCTGCTGTTCCTCGCAAGATCAGTTTTTAACCCTGCCTGCATTATGGATAAAATCCTTGTTTCAGTCAGGAAAGCATCCTGCTGCAGATATTGGCCTCTGTGCCAAATACTGGGTTACAAACAATCAATGCAGTATGGGAAACAGAGGTGTAATATGATTTTTCAAAGGTGTAATATGATTCTTCAAACCAAGGCAAAACTGACATTCTGTAATCTGACATGTTAAGCTAGAAAGCAGGCTGGGTCATCAGGAATTAATGAAAACCTAAAAATGAG
Source organism: Falcunculus frontatus (assembly GCA_013398115.1). Lineage (NCBI taxonomy): Eukaryota > Metazoa > Chordata > Aves > Passeriformes > Falcunculus > Falcunculus frontatus. The sequence goes on along the minus strand of VZRV01001534.1, from coordinate 304,031 downwards.
GAGGGGAAACTTTGAAAGACATTCAAATACATTGCAGAAAATCCAGATACCAATTCTTCTGTCTTCCTTCTCAGATCTGGAGGCACACTGCAGCTCAGTCGGCCTTTACTCTGGTCTAAAACAAGTGTACTCATAGCTGGCTATCAGAGCCATGCTAGTCCCAGTGTAACCTCTCCTCCTGTTTTTATACCACCATAAAGAGTTGAAAGGTAAAAGGCCCTGGATACTTTCCCTATGTTAATATTAATTTGGTTGTTCACTTCTGTTTTTATCTGAGGCCAGTTTCTCATGGCTGTTATATCCAACTTGACAGGTGCTGTCATTCTTCTCCCATGGTTTAGACAATGCTGTGAATGGATTTATGTAACTGTCTCTCCTGCTCTGTGTCTTATTTTATGGCTTAATGGATGGGACAATTTCAGATTTATGGGATTCACAGTAGTGCTGCTTTTAGTTGCCATTTTTTTTCAGGTCTCCCTGACAAATTGCAGGTGAGTTTTTTGTAGTCAAAATGGTTTGGAAATTCTGCTGACTGATCACTTTAAAACAATTTGATTATTGCTGTATTCTGTGAGACTCCAGTGAAGTTAAAAGCAATGGAGAGTGTATTGTTATTGGAGTGGCTTTGTGTTTAGCATGACTTGCATCACGCTTGACTGCTTTTCAAATATGACCATCTGAAAAATACTGTAGGAAATTTCTGATTCCTCCTTCTGTGCTCTGGGAAGTGAATGAAGGTGAATCTCATGTGTCTTGTGCCAGTGCTCAGTACTACCCATGAGTTTGTTGTCGGGAAGAGTTTTGGACCCAAGTGTCAAAATCGTCATCTCTGCCGAAATTTACAGGGCCACTGGGAATTTTTCTGTGTTCTGATAATTCTCATGGCTTGTAGCAGAGCTGTTCACTGAGCTCTGCACTGCAAGGATAAGGTGTCCTGTGTCTTGGGGAGTACATAAAGTGTTTGGCCAAGGAGTTCCCAGTGTGGCAGGCAACATATAAACCATAATGAAACCGCCCTTCCACCATGTTTTGTTCCTCCTCAGTTATTTTTTACTGTCAAAATGAAATGTGGTGTCATAAAGTGGATCTAACACTGCAAATGAGGTTCAAACACCACACAATGATTTCTCTTGATTCATACATTACACTCTCATTAATTCAATCTGATGCAGCACTTGCATATGCTGGACAGGTTTGCTAAAGGTGGATATTTACAGACCCTGAATTGCTGCTGCAAAAAAATAAAATGCAATTACTTTAGCAGTCCCTGTATCCTGAAGAAGTCATTACTATTAACCAAAATAGTTTCTTTGCAGTCTTTAATACAGATCTGGAATAGTTTTGCTAAGTGAAGAATGGTTTTTTTTTTTCCTCAGAGCTGTGGTTATGTCTAAATAAAAACACTAAATATGATAAGCCTTTAATTTGTGTGCCAGACTCAGTTTGAAATTTAAAGGATGGAACAGATGCCTCTTTTTATGGGAAGAGACAGCAAGTGCCTGGTCCAGAAACTGGGTATTGCTGAACTCTAGGAAAGACTTACACATGGGCATAGAGCTGAATTTTGCAGCTCAACCCTTCTTTATTCTATACAGAGCTTCCTAACTAATCTGATGGCCAGCTTCTCAAAATGTTCATCATTTGCTTTTGTACAGGCCTTCATTTGGAACTGTGAATGTGCAGTAAAGAGCCTGACTGAGTAATTTGGGAAACCAGTAAGTCCTTTAATCTTATATTCCAAAGTCTGCCTCCCCCTTCTCCTGTGAGCTCTTCGTCAGCTGTTCAAATGAAGTTTAAAGTCAGGGAGATCTATGTGGATGTGAATGAAAGGCCTGGATTCTGAAACACCTATGCAAGCTTAGAGCAGAGCTTAAGCTATTCATCAAGGACTCAGAATTCGACTTACCTATTTTTCTGGATGTTTTATTAAAAGAGCTGGTTTTCCATAATTTTTCCCTTCACAGCACCCCGTATGAGGAGAAACTCAACTCATAAATAAGAAGGGAGAAATGCCAGTGTGTCAGTGCAAAATGAAACCTGAAGAGCTGTGTCTGTGCTTTGTGAAAGTAGCAGATGCCTTACAAGTGTGGAGCCCAGTCTTGCACTTCTTTGGCATTCAACACCTGCCACTGCTCTCTGGGAATGATTATACTGCACTTTCAGATGCAGGAAACCTTTCAGGCTGCCTCTGTGATAGCACCAATCAAGTGATAAATATTCCATGCTGAAAATACTGTAAGTGCTTCTCATTCACCTTGCTTGCAAGAAGCAGATGGGGTAGTTAGTGTGGGTCTGGCATCTCTCTCTCCTTCTCATCAGCACCTTGTAGCTTTCAACAGCTGCCAGAATAGTAAAAAAGTAAAAAGCTTGGTCAGATAGAGTGAAATAGATAGGGTTGAGAGGCTGATAGAGGAGTCCTCTATACGACCATTAAATTAATTGATCAAAGTGCCCATAAAACAACAGTAGGAACAAGCCCTGCTTCTAACTTACTCATGACCTGACCCATTGGTGTAAATTCTCTGCTTGCAGCTGCAGCACATGGCTGGGCAGTTGTGTTGTTTCCACAGGTGCAGTCAGGCTGTTCTATTACCACTGCCTGGCAGGGCCTCCAGCTTGATCATGGCAAGGCAAGCTGCAGTACCTGGAATCTACTATTCTGTTACCAGGCCACTAGAGAAGGGCTTAGAAGCAAAAAGCTCGCAGTCAGTGAAGGAAATAGCAATTCTGAACAAAGATCATTTGCTTCATTCCTATTAATTTTGTCATCTTCAGTCCTGATGGTTTTTTAAATTCTGTGTTGCTTTTTCTCCTATCACTTATTCTGGTATCTTCCTTTAATTAGTGAGAAAGGACAAACAAACTTCCCAGTGGTTGCCTGCTTTCACTGATTGCACTGTACTTGCCAGGACTTGCAGGTGTGCTGCCCTTAGCCTGGGCTGAGAGGGTAACTCCCTGTGCAGAAGGGGACTGTGGACCCAGGTGAATCCCACCTGTGCCACTACTGCAGGACAGAGCTGGAAACATGTTCAGCATGTGTAGAACCTAATTTAAGGAAGTGTGCTGAAGTAGTTTTTGAATATGATCTGGTTTCTTTTCCTAGAGAGTTGCTGAGGAGGCATTGTCTGAGACACTTCACTCCTAGAATCACAGTGTGGTTTCAGGAATGCGATAAGTGACCCACTGGGGCCTTCCTTCCCCCTTCTCCCTTCTCCTTTCTCCTTTCTCTTCCTCTCCCCTTCCCCTTTCCTCTCCCCTTCCCCTTTCCCCTTCCTCTTCTCCTTCTCCTTCACTTCTGCTCCCTACAGTTAATCATCAGTTTATTACTATGATGCAAAATAACTGTGCTCTGAAAAGTGGAAAAAATTATGTGGAAAATACAAAAATTACTGGGAAGAGCTAAAAAAAAGTTAACAATTGAAGCTACAAATCTAACATTAAATTTCTGAGGTTTATTCCTAAGATAAAGATTGTCTTTATAAACTATTTCCATATGATGAGTTCTTCATCTGTCATGTTGAGCAGTGAAACCATTTGAGAGGCTCAGAATGTGAAAGGTAGGAAACACATCTCCTTTGGAGCAGAGTAATCCTGATGTACTATTACAGTCACCCATCATGGATGGAGGAGGAGAAGTCATCCCATCATCCACTTTTTCAAATGGTCTAGGATAGATGTGTGAGTAGGTTCAAATTCTTCACAAACCTCTGCAAAATTTGAGGAGTAATTTGTGTTAAGGTGCTGATAAGTTTCATCTTTCATCCACCTGACTGACAGCTGATCACAGAAAAAATACAGCAACTTTTCACAGTCTAAGACATGGATAGCCATGGCGGTGAAAGGATCCATAAAGGAGTTTTGCAATATATTAGTCATGTATTGGATTTATTTTGCAGCCTCATGAGAGGTTTTGCCTGAAGCACTGTGAGTTCAGTGGGTGATAAATTCCCAGCATTTTAATTGGAGCTGGATAAAACACACTTGGAGCAAGGCTCAGGATGCTGCTTCTGCTGAGATGTAGTTCTTGCACAAAGCTGAAGTTTGCATGTATTCTCTCTTAGTATATAACTGGAAAGAATTCTATTAAAAGTTTTTTCCCTTCCTTCCACCCTTTTTGTATCTAAGTTTCTGTGTGCCAGCTAGTGTAGCAGGGACAAGAACATGCTGAGAAAAGATCTCAGCACGGTAAGCTTTGCATGTTGAGGTTTGTTTAACAGCTGAACTTGCCTTATATTGTGAGTCATAGACATGAAGAGTGAAAGGAGGCTGCCCTTCCAGAACCCTATGGAGTATAAGACTTGGAGTATTATATCCCCTCTCTAGTAGTGTCAAAGTGATCCACTGGTCAAAGGAGGGATTTGCTTGGTTACAATCAGACCCTGGAGTACATAGGCCAGTTCAGAGAATGGATTTTCTCTCTGTTTCACTCCTGTATTTGTGTGGGCAGCTCTGAGTGTTCCCCTTGCTGCCTGCTCAGAACATTTCTAAGCCAGATACTTCTTTTGAACTTCCGTATTTTCACTCTAGAAACCACCTGGGGTCAGGATGTTGAAATCATTGACTGAACTAAAAAGTGTGTACTTTTATAATGTTACATGCCAGAAAAAAAGCCAGTGAAGTCCACTTGGCAGATCTCACATCCAAGACTGAAACCTGCAGCTTCTTGTTTCTTGTCAGCTTTTCCTGAAGTGTGGTGGTGCAAGAAGTATTTGGAGCATGAAGCTAAAACCATGCAATCTAAAACAGTATGGCTACCACTTGAATAATGATGGCCATGAACAGTAGAGCTCATCTGATGCACTACGGGTCAAGGAGTAGGTAAAACACACAGGCAACACTCCTGACAGTCCTGAATTTCCCTGGATTTGATTTTTGGAAGTCAGGCTATGGGCACATCTACAAAAAGACTGATAAAAAATGCAAGATATAAAGTAGATACTGAAACTCTCTGCGGTGCATCCTAGAAATGAGCTTAAAAACAAACATCCAAGTTGTGTCAATCAAGAATTCCCAGTGGCCCTGCTCAGTGTGACTCCTGCATGGCCACATTAACTTGGTGGAGTGTTCTGGATCCCTGTGGCATTCTCACACCTGCCCACGTTAGATTGTCTTTTATAAAAAGGGAGAGAAAAGGAATGTTTTGAGGATGCCTTTTAAATGTCTCAGAGGATTTAGTGATAAAGACTTGCTAAACTTCAGTGTTATTTCAGCACTGGTCTAAGCTGACCTGAGACCACAGTGCTTCTAAAAAGGAAGTCTTGGTCTTGGTTTTTGTAAAATAACATCGAGGCCTTCTAGATCTTCCCTGTGTTGGAAGATTCTGCTGGACGCATGTTGTGGATGGATGTGCTACTGTATTTTGACAGTTCTGCCTTCCTGGGACCCTTTATTTGTAGATATTTGGTTTCCCTGACAGTCAGGTTTTTAGTGATGCCTAGCTGTACAAATGAAAAGAGTGGAGTTGTGAAAACAGAAACAGAGATTTGAAAAGAAGTCCATCCTAATCTTTGCTCAAAATCTAAATGCTCTAGTCCCTCTTTGCTGCAGTAGCCTTTGCTAGTGAAGATTATCCAGCATCTAGAGGATCTCTACTAGGGCAGGAGAGATCAAAAGTCCCCCAAAATAGCAGAGAACAAATCTATCAATACTCTTCTTAGAGGAGGAGAACAAAATTAGAATGTCCTTTCGAATCCAACTAGACTTTCACTTAAACAGAAAAACTTTTCCCACATAAAGAACCTTCAGGGAGTTAGTTAAAATCTGCTAAGATAAAATATATACCACATCTCACTCTCCTCAAAAAGCGTTGTTATGTTCATTCCCATTAACTCTCTCCTCAGGGGATTTTGTATGTCTGCAGAACATATTATGGCCATTTGGTTCTGAATGGTTTTGCAGGAGCGTCACTGAATTTCAGTCAGAAAATGTCCAAAGCGATGAACAACATTTCAAAAATTATAACAAGGCTGTTTCAGTAATATATAAGTCAGCAGACAGAAATATCTCACTAATTCCCTGTCAGGCCAGGCACAGTCAGAGCTTGACGGAGAAGGGAAGACATATTTTATTTGATGTATTCTGATAGAGCCCTATCCAAGTGAAGCTCTGCCAACAGTTTCACTTTAATTTTGCATTGCAGAACCCTTCTGAAAGTTGCCTCACTGCTGTTCAGTCATTAATTTCTTTCCAATAGCAGCCCTTTCACCCTCAAAGAGAGAGCTGGAAAACTGACACTGACTCTGCTCTGTGCATCGTTTTCATTTTACTTAGCCTTGAAAATCTGTGTGGTCTCTCTGTGTATGTCCAGCTTCCTCACAGGTAAAGACTTTATTCATATCCCTGAGGAAGGAGAATGAGTGATTCTTCTACCAAGAAAGTTCTAGAGGGTGAGGTAAAGCTTCTTCATGGATACCTGCAGTGGAAGAGTTAAAAGGCATTGTGCTGATTGACTCAGATGGCTTTTATATCGAAGTAGAAACCCTTTCATTTTGAAGTCCAGTTCTCTTGCAAAGCTGAACATTTTATCCATGAATTTCCTACTGGACAAAGGAATGGTGAGCTCCTGTTTCTCAGGAAAATGAGCTGCTGGATTCATTATCGTCAGCTCTGTTTGCCAGACATTTCAAGCATGAGGTAAAGTCCCTCCTGGGCCTGTGCTGCAGCCCTCACAGTGGGGGAAGATGAGCTTTTGAAAACAATTCAATTTTTATTCATTAGAGTGTATAAAAATAGTACATTTGATCCATCCCAAAGCAAACAGCCTGAGTGTCCTGTGTCACCCAGCAAGAGTACAGGACAAAAGGGCAGAGATGTGAGGCAGCAGAGCCACACAGCTTCAGAGCAAGGGTCACCTGCCCCAGGGTCCTCTGCCAACAGCACCCACTGGCAGATGGTTGAAGGATAGGTGTATGTAAGATTTCCTGCCAATTTTTTTGGTTTTTCACAACCTTTTCCTCTTTGGTACATCTCTCAAGTAAGTGCCTGGTCTTTTCTTGGACTCCTCTAAGCTATTTGCAACAATAGCATTCCTTGGCAAGGCTTTCCACACACTGACCACCTGTTGCATGAAGAACCATCTCCTTTACCTCACCTTGAGCCTGGCCTCCTTCTCCTTTCATTTTATGGCCTTAAATTTTGTATTAGCAGAGATGGTGGGTAATTGATGCCTGTCTGTCTGATCCTGGCCACTTCTGATTAGTGAATCAGTGTCCTACTTCCCCTAAGATGATCCCTTTCCAAATCAAAGGGAACATAGGAAAATCCTTCCATGTGTGGAAGCTGTTCTGTAGCTGTGGTTGTTGAAGTTGCCTTTCTCTGAATGTTTTTGGTTGTAATACAGCCTTTCTCAGATGAGGAGACAAGAACCACAGGCTATATTGAAGATGTAGAAGAGACATCGATTCATACAATTACATAATTAGGTTTTCTGTGTTGCTCATTTGTTCTTGATAATATGTATTTTATTTTCTTCTATCTTATTTTTGCTATTTCGACTCCTGTTGAGTTGATTTTTTTAATGGAACTAGCATTTGGATATGCTAAAATATTGTTCCTGGGTGATAGTTGTCAGGTTTGTGTCCATTGTTTCCTATGGGATGTTAAGATCAGCTTTTTCCTATGTGCATTATTACCTAAATTGTCATTTTCTCATATGGTCCTATCACCAAATCTTGCATGACCCCTTAGCAATTCTGCGTAGGCTGCCCTCATTCTTACTGTCTTGAATAATTTTTTTATCAGCAGAAAACTTTCTCACCTTTTGCCATTTATTTATGAGTGAATTGAATCTCAGCACAGTTCCCTGAGGAAATCAGCTGATGATCTCTCTCCACTGTGAATGCTTACCCTTTGTTTTTTGTCTTTTAACCAGCTATTTTTCTTTGAAAGGACTTTTCTCATACTCCATAACCATGCAACATTTGCATAGCTATGATTAAAAAGAGAAAAATCAGAGTAAATCATCACCAGAAGCAACATTTCTGTAGATCAAAAAACTCTAAGCAGAGCCAAGCTGAGCCCAAACAATACATGCAGTTGCACAGCAGTTGTAATCAACGTCCTCCCAACAGAATAATTTAAATTCACACAGCCTGATCTCAAGATGTGATTTGTCATCCAGTACTCCACACAGGGCATCCACTGGGCCACAGAACAAACTGCCAGGCATCTGTAAAGGGGCGCAAATACCTGTTGCAAAGAAGAGAAATGATTTGCTGAGCTGTTTTTGCGGGGGGGGAGGGGGGGGTGTATAGTTTGGTTTTTTGTTGTATTTTTTGTTGTTTGTTCAGTGTTCTTTTTTTGTTTATTTTTTGTTTGGTTTTTATTTTTTCAGGTTTGTTTGTTTTGGTTTTGTCTGTTTTGTTTTGTTGGGTTTTTTTGTTTGTTTGTCTGGGGTTTTTTGTTTGGGTTTTTGTGTGTGTGTGTGGGTTGTTGTTTTTTCATTTCCCAAAACCATCTTTCTGCTTCAGATCTCTCAGTACCATCCTAAAGGAAAATGCCAAAGTCTGATCCTGACTCTGAAACACAAAAATTCTGCTGCCTCCTTTTTATAGCTCAGGGGGTATTTCTTAATTGCTTTCTGTCTCTTCCAGAAGCCTGTCCCCTCCCTACATCCTGTCTTCTCTACCTTTTCTAGCAACCATTTTTTTCATAGTGATCAGGGAGACTTATTAATCTGGCTGTTTCAGTTATCCACACAGTGTCACCCACTGAGTTTTAATTAATTTAATAAGAAGTTTAGTAATTTAATTTGGCGTTGGGTCTGGCTCTAAGCCTTAGAAACTAGGAGGCAGCTAAGATCTAGTGGGGTTTCTATAGAGAAGGAGATAAAAGCTGGCCAGACTTCCAGTTTTCTCAACCATAAAAGCTATGTTCTACTGTCCAGGAAAAATGGTTGAATTCCTGCAGAAGTGTTTGAATAGCTGCAAATCCTATAGAAATCATCAAGTAGAAAGATGCTGAAGACAATGTAAAATAAGGAGCTGTGCTAAATATATTGATATTGTAATTAAAGCACAAAGCAGAGTGGTGGGGTGAACTGGAGAAGTGGCCACAGTCTGCAGTGGAGGGCTGGGCAGGGACTGAGGGAGCTTTTTACACCCATGATGTGGAAGAAGAGTGTGATTCCTGTGCACAGACCTGTAGAGGAACTGTGCCTAGACCATACATCGCTTGGAGTTTGTTGGTTGCCCCTGGTAAATGTGGAGATTTGAGCCTGACAAGGTGTGTTTTCCAAGCTTTAGCAGATGGTAAACCAAGGCTTTTCCCTCCCTGTTTAACTGCTTCCCAGTAAAACTCAGTCTGGCTCGTATTTAGCAGAGCAGTGCCATGTTCTTGCAGGTCTGTTGCTCAGGAGTTGAGGTGGGTAGAGCAGAAGGTGGATGCGTGTCCTGGTTTTGGTTGGATTAGTAAGACATGGATGTGGCAAAGCTGGAAGTGGCAGCCAGGCTGCCTCACTCATGCCTCCCCTACAGTCAGGCTGGCTGTGGCCACCAAGCTCTCTCCTTTCAGGTAAAGCCCTGTAAATCTGCAACCAGCTGGAGTTTGCTGGTAGGACAGACTTCTGCCCTGCTTGCTCAGTCCCTATCCTGATCCCCATCCTCAGGCTAAGAACATGAGCACCAGGCAGCATTTCTTGTCCAGATGGAGCTACAAATAATAGCTGTGTCAGTCCACAGGCTCTTTCAGCTGTTTATTTTGCTGGGGGAAGCACTGGAGTCTCAAAAGTGTTGACTCTCACAAGAGGAAGTACTGGGCATGCCTGTATGAATAAGTGATCTGTAATTGTGTGCAAGTGCTTCTACTGGCTTCTAGCATATTTTTGCAGGTGCCCCATCTGGGGAAAAAAATGGACACGAATGAGACCCTAAATCATGCTAAATATTGCAGACAGCGTATCTGTATGAAGTATTTAAAGATTAAAAAAAAAAAATCCCGGATTCTGAATTTACAAAACACCATTTCCTCCATCTGCACTCAGTGCTCATCATTTTGTTACACAACCACTTCATTCCTTCACTGCTAATAGCTCCCTTTGAATACTGAATTGCCTCATTAGGGTCTCTTATCCCATGAATTAAATTCTTCCTCTGAGTCAGATAAGCAGTCCTTTATTTTTCCCATTGATTTTTTGTTAAATATATCAGTCTGGTTCTAAGTAATCAATAAAGCAGTGTGGAAAGACTTCTGATCTTTGAAATTATGTGGAGTAGATAGACCCTTTTGTTATAATGCCTTTATTTCATGAAATCTTATGTTTAGTGGAAGCTCTTTGCACTGGTTTAAGCATATGGCTACACTCTTTGCTTTCATCCAACACTTCTTCCTTTCCCTGCAAGAAGGAATGGCAATTCCAACCCCCTGATTCTGACTGCAACATATCTTGGCAGAGTCACCTCTAATGAGGGCGGTCACACTTGTGTCAAACAGCTGGATGAGTTGGCAAAGAGTTGGATTGATTTGCTGAATCAGTGTCAGTCAGTGGAGAAGTTAGAAAGAAAGCTCTGCCTCATACTTTGACGTGCTAGAGCTCCTGAGCTGTTAATAGGAGCTAAATAACCCCTGTTATGATGATACTGTCAGCTGTAAATTCATCTCCCTAATTGATCTGTTGAGCAGACTTCATGTTTCTAAATATGGATGTAAGTCGCTTCCTTCTGCCTCACTGTTCAACAGTTTAAGTAATTGAATACAGCTGTTTTATTGCTCTCTTAATGAGTAAGTGGAAACCACGGGTGAATTTCTCAGTGTATCATCTCCCTGTTAAGTGCAATGCCTTTTGGGACCTGAAAGTCTGGATTTGGTAATGAAATAGTTATACCTTGTTGGTTAAGCTCCTGACAAAGGTGGGCCGGAAGACTCTGATTTACTGCTCATGGCTTTAAGGAGAGATGAAGCGGCTCAGGTTATAGGTACGTCAGAAAACTGTTGCAAGGAAAGCTCAGTCTGTCTTCAGTCCAGCGTGTTATAGCAGAGGAGAGCAGTTTGCTTCAGTTTTAATTTCTGGATGTGTTTCTGATGTGTTTTATGATGCTACACAAGTTACTTAACCATCTATGCTAAAGCTGACAGGGTTGTTGTAAGATGCCCAGTCATTAACTGGAGTTTTGAGCAGATCTTGTTGTACTATCACTGAAGAAATATGTCAGGGTATTGTAGATCAGTCTTTGCTGTGATGTGACTATAGCTTCCTGACCTAAGTACCTGTTACCATGCAGTATCTAAGCTTGGGGGAACAATTAGCAGCCTTAGATCTGATGATGGGCAACCCAATGGGGCCACAAGGCTGTGGTCAGGGGACTGGTGCAGCTCGTTGGAGTGGCATTCTTTGTCCTCAGTAAAAAGCCCTTCCACGAGAGCATTTTGCTTTTCCAGACCCGGGATTGATACTTCATGTGTGAGTCAACAGCTGTTGAGCTGAACTTGAAGCACTCCAGCCTGTGCCAGCAAGCTGGCAGTAACATCATATCCCATGGGCAATGGAAGCAAAACAGCAGTGAGTTGGAGGCCTGGCAAAAGGGGAGAGTTGCTGCTGTGCAGCCCAAAATCAGAGGTCCGAAGTTACCATGTGCAGAAGTGTTTTTTGCTGAGAACACTGTAAGCACTTACTAGTACATATGGCCTCAGCGTGCTGGGCACGTGAAACACCCCATAATTAAAGTCAAGTGGAGTCTTATGGCTGTTATCCAGCACGAAAGAAAACCTTGGAGCCGGCTTCCCAGCTGACATAAAACAAATCTGGATGGGGTTATTGAAAGAAATGTGCATTGAACTCAGGGAATCAAATGCTGTCACTCAAATCCTGTCTTTGTGGGTGGCCATGTGGAAGCCAACCTGCTTCCCTCTTGCAGGCTTTGAGTAATGACCTGCACTTGCTGGGAATGAGGCAGCAACACTGGAGTCAATTGAGCCACACCAGTTTACCCCTGATGGGCATCAGGAGGGTGGTGAGTGGTATATTTACTGCCTGCCTGGCAGGCGTGAGAAGGGATATTTGTTCCATTTACAGACATGTAGAATATGATTTCTATGAGTGTTCAAGCATGATAACTTTATCCTGTGTGCCAGAGCATGGTGGGCAGTGCCAAGGAATGCTGCAGAAGCAGAGCTGGGAGGCTGATGTAATGTTGCTTGGGGAATGGAGTGCATGGAGGGAAGAGAGAAAGGAATAGGAGCTACTTTTCAAGGCAAGGAGTGAAGACTAACCTAAAGGAGAGGAAATACAGAGCAACAAGTGAAAAGAATGAGGGTAAAGAAACAGATGAGACTGAGCCAGGTTGGATGGGGCTTTGAGCAACCTGTGTTGCTTGTAGTGGAAGGTGTCCCTGCCCTTAGCAGGGGGTTTGTAACAAGATGATTTTTAAGGTCCCTTCCAACCCAAACCATTCTATGATTCTGTGAGATGAGACTGGTTTGATGTTCATGGCTTTGCCATAGTCACTAATCCTGTTACTGCACCTTCCTACCATAAACATGCCTTGTCTCAACATGTCTGGAATGGAGACAGAAGGGGATGGAGTGGCTTCCTAAACTTGTACATTAATTCTTCTGTGTAAACTTGTTTTTACGGTGAAGTAACTATTGGAGCAAGTCAAGAAAAGGCCTTCAAATCCAGCTGACCTCAGCGCTGTTGTTTGGGTGTCCTCTGAGGGGACAGCAGAGCAGCACTGGCATCCACACATCTCAAGCAGAGGGGTTATTGTAAGCTTGTCTGTCAGTCCTATACATGAGGTTTTTTTCTTGCAGCTATGTCTAGGATGATTCAGAGAGGCCAAAAATGTAAGATCATCCAGTGAAGAAAGTACTTAAAAGTCTTAAGATTTAGTAGTCTTGAAAGTTAGTGAGCTGCTTGGCATGGATAGGTCACAAGCAAACATCTATTTTGCCTTTTTATAACCTTTACAATCCCTAAGCTGTGTTTATGTGACTCTCTTCTTGGATGCTTTGCATTAGCCTGATGGGTGTTTTACTGTGCAGTGCCTCTGGTATTCCCCAAAATTCAGTATCTTTGGGAAACCTTCCCTGTAATCCTAGCTCCAGCTCCATGTGGCCAAGCAGAAGCAGGGAAGCTTGTAAAAGGAACCTGACTTCAGCAGAGAATCCCTCTGGACAAAAAGAACTACCTATGAGCAGGTTTAAGTGTGAAGGTATTTCTGTGTCATTGCAAATATGCAGAATGGACCTGGTCTATTTTAATTATACCGATGAAAACAGTTGTGGCTTAAAATGCTCTGAGATTTGATTTGTAGAAAGAGTTTGCTAAAGCCACCCCCTCTCGTGGTAGCCTGCTGAGTTGTGAGGCAATTGCAGTTACCTACACAATGTGTACATAAACTTGCTCCCCTGACTGTAAACCATGGCTCTTGGAGACTGAGCATTTCTACAAGCTGTGAAAATGGCTTGGTCAGTTAGGGATTTTTTTGCAGTTTGTTTTCATGAACAGTAGCTGATACAACGAAATAGTATTGACTTGTAGTTTAGAAAATCTAGATTTGGTAGGATGTAGAATTACGTGGTTCGGACGGTCGGGACAAACGATGAGAGATCTCTGGAGTCAAAAGTTGTCTTGAAGCAAGCGATTTATTGCTAGGGCGTGGGTGAAGAGGCCCTGCAGAGAGCTGCCAGCCGCAGCTCTGGGCAGGGCCGAGGTAGAGAACTGATAAGAAGAAGAGGTGGCGAAGAGGAGCAGGCGAAGAGGTGCCGGTAGAGAAGAGAAGACAAAGAGCGAGAGCGAGGACCGGAACTTCGCGATCCTTTTATCTCTCTTTCACTGAATATTCTAGTCTACTTGACCAATGTAGTACAAGATACAGAGTCCTATAGCATTTACATACAGCCTATGAGAATCCTTACATTACCATACTGTCTTGTATTTCAAACTCTAAGAACTGCTTTCTGGATCCCCTGCCAGGTTGGCAGGGTCTGCTCTGACCCTTGGACCCGTCTGCAAGCAGAGGGTATTGTTCAATCAAGAAGGGGGCTACCTTCAGCAGCCATACCATTGTTTTCCAGTTGTTTAGTAACTGGGGTTTGGCATTTCAGATATCGAACTCTGCCCTTAATTCTATTTCACTTACAGGTTTCACATTCTCCAAACTTAGACAATCATATTCACAAGGCTTTCCTTTTTCATCCTCCCCAACAGTAGGAAAGTTTGGAAAGGTTGTTCTATCTGCTGTGCTTAAGTCTGGGATCATTAAACGAAACAGACTTCCCTCCTTCCAGATATCACAATGCTGTCCCTTGTAAACACTGTTGTAGCAAGATGACCCAGCTCCTTCTGGAGGTCTGCAGAGCTGGATTTATTGTCCCTTCTCTGTTTGCTGTTGCAGCACTTAAAGTCTTTAGGGCTTATGTCAGCTTTGTGTTCGTGTTGTGCCCCTTGAATCCCGAGTGAACATTTAGATGGTTAATACTAAAAAAAAGGTTGCTCCAATGAGAAAACAACAGAGTCACCATTGTATAAATAAATAGATATCTCCTCTTGTGTTTCATGTTGGCCTTTGGCTTGCACTCATCGCTGTGGTGTCTGAGTGCCTGGCAGTAGGACATGAAATTGTGTGGGAGTAATGTGTCAGGTGATCAGTGGCTTGGCTTCCTCTTCTTCCTCATGCATATGAAAAGGAGCACTTAGAATTTGTTATGTAAACACAGCATTGTATATTTATCTTTGAGAAGCAGTTTTGGTTTCACATTTGGCAAAGAAAGTGGTGACATTTGCAGTTGTGTGGGTCATTTCTTATGAACTCTAGTGCGAAACTTGTTCCTGGTTGAATGAAGCTGACAAAAACCCCTAAGCTACTGGCCTAGCTGGCTTTAGCCTTCTGTACATCCCATTAGCTCCCCTAGTTTGGAGGACCTGAGCAGGGAGGCAAAGCCTCCATCCTGCCCCCCCATCCCCCTTCTTATTATCCCCTGTGGACATATTGAAGGGAAATGCTATTAAAAAGCATCTCTAGAAAACTTTCCACGCCTTTACTTCTTCCTGTAAGCTTGGCCATGAGAGGGATGGAGCCAACTCAACTTTCACCATGCCCTTGCTCAGAGCTGTGCTTGCCAAGGAAGGACCCCACAGGATTTGACTACTGTGGAGTAGATGCATTACGAGGAAAAAAGAGACAGATTTTACAGGAGCGAGGCTGTATCTTAACTACTGCTCAGTCACTTGGGAAGTCTGTAAAAGCTTTCTGAAACTATCAGGCTCCTCCCAAAGCACCACTTGATCTAGTGTATTTTCAGATTCAAAGCTGAGTCTATAAAACTTATCCCTGTACAAAGACCACCCAACACTAACAGGGTGTGTGGAGAAATTTCTGTTTATAGTTTAGTGCAAGGGTCAGATAGCTTTGCTGTGGTTCAGGTTATCCACCCAGAGCAAGCATGTTTTTTTCCTAAGCATGGGATACATGAGTCATTTCTATTACCCAGACCTCTAGACATAACATAAAATAGATGGCATGAAATAGCATTAAAGATATTAAAGATGGGAGGAAATTAAGTGTTTTCTCCCTTGCATTCTTCAGCTATAGAGTAATGGATTTCTAGTGCAAGCTCAGCTACTAATGCACACATAAGAAGTGAGGGCAAATAGTAGAAACCTCAGACTTTGTGCTGTAAGATACAGAAAACCCAGTCAAGCAAAAAGCAACACAGAAGTGCTTTTGCAATATAAATTTGGTGATTAATTTCCTAGCAGGGAATTAGCTTTTATCTACTTCTTAAAAATGTTAGTAAACTGGATTTATCTTAAGCTGCTTAGAATTTGTGACCCTGCCAGTATCTGGCATATTGCAGGATTTTCTCTCTTTGTTTGAGAATGACCCATAAGATCCTAAATCTGTATTCTTCCTTTTTCGTATTTAAAAAAATAAATTCCTGCTCATCTTCTGCATTTCCAGCTCAGCTCTATGCTATCAGGTTCTGTTCTGAATTCTGTTCAGATTCTGTGGAATGGTTAGGGGATTATGAATAACAGACCTCACACCCACCTAAACCAGAAAGAAATTAATTTTATCTCCCTTTTTTGAAAGGTGTGAATTCTGAACATTGGATTCCCTCAGAACCAGGATTAAATTATTCGAAGGCGTGCCTCTCCTCATTAGAGACTGCTTGTAAATATACTGTCTCCCTTGAATGCTTGGGAACACTTGCATTTGGATTCCTTTTTTAGGACTTTTTCCACTTAGTAATTAATACTCATCCTTATATAACACTTGTGACTGAAAGCACAATGCGAGGGGATAAAAATGGGCAGTCTGCCCTGTTTAAAGGAGATAAATCTACTGTACTGATGGACCTGCTCCCTGAAATTCTTTAGCGCAGAGGAGGTTAAAAGTAATGTGTCAAATATAATACTCTCGGTCTGTTGCACTCAGTGACTATAGCCAGCCTTTTAACTATTACAGAATTTAAGGCTAAGTATTTTTAGCAGTTTTTATTGATGCCTTTCCTAAACTTCTCTTTCAGAGGTTTTGTGATCATAAAGAAAGATGGAATGAGTGTCTGTCTGACTAGTGTATCAAAATTCTCATATGATCATGCACATGCATGCATTTAGGGCCAGTGCATCATTTCCAGTAACTAAAGGTTGCCTGACTTTCATGATTACTCTGGAAGTCAGAACAACTTCTCATTTGTTGGCTGGGGAAAATGAATATATTTCATTTGAGCTGGATTGAGTCTTGGCATGTGATTTATCATTGCCCAAATATTTTCTTACAATTTTTAAATCTGTGAAGTCATATCAATAACATAAATTAAAAGCTTCAAGTAACGTCTCAAATACATGGTTATTATTTTACGTCTACAGGAAATGCAAAAGAAAGAAATGAGAAATAATAGAAATGGAAAACCCAGTTACTTGACTTACTCTCAGCAACAAAGAAATTTTCCTTTCTTTGACTAGATGGATGTAAACCCAGTCCATAATCCAGCTTCTTGAAATACTCAGTAATTTTGTTTCCTTTATTTTGCTCTCTGAAAGTACACACCATTTATGTAGCTCATTATATATGTAAAAGATACTGGGAAAGAGTTGAGACTGAGTAATCCATGCCAGCCCTCATTTCCCCATCAAGAAATTAGTTGGGGCAGAGCTGGCATTGAAACATGTGGGATGTCTGTATTATCTGAAGTGGAGCACTCTTGGTTGTTCCTGTCTTTGAAAAAAACAGGCTTCTAAAGGGCAACTGCATTTTTTCAGTATTTTCTTCTGGGCATCCCAATATCTTTGTGTGTGTTGGCAGCAGAAGACTCTGAATGTCTCTTTTGGAAACCTCTGGCAGAATTCTGTTTTCCTTGCAGGTGACTGAGCCCAGGACCAGCATGAGGTCTTGGTCTCCTTGGCTGTGTGTGATTGAAGTGCTGTGAGCGGTAAGCCTCTAGAAGGTTAAGGAGGCAACTCTGCTCTTCCCTACACACTCCTCTGGCCAAGGTGCCAGCACTGCTGCAGCTGGGTGTGATTCCTGAGGGAGGTGCAGTTAGCAGGGGAACACAGTGTCAGGGCAGCACAAAAGGGAGGACAGGTAGAAGGACAACTGTGAGATACACCTTCTTCTGATTGAATAGGGGAAGTTGTTCTGAGTGAGGAAGAAATGAACTTAGTCTGCAATCTCTGATGGCAAGTGACCAGTCTGTAGCAGCTGCTTTCCAGCCTTGTAGTACCACAAACCATCTCTCAGGAGATCCATACCACAGTGTGGAGTCAAACCTTCCCCCAATGTATCTAAAGCTGTTGAGGCAACGTGGATTCAGAACCGAACATGGGACAGAGGCCAGGGAATCCCAGGTCAGTCCAACTTGTGGCCCTACTTGCCTGTATGTGCTTAGGGTCCCTCCTGTTCTCATTTCTCCTCAGGTGACCAGAAGGTTCTGGCCATCTATGCTTTTTCTGACAGAGCCAGTTACTGCTAGGAACAAGAAAGAAACCATTTATTGCACAGTAAAGAGCAACTTGCCCCTGTATATACAAAATTATTTTGCTGTGTCTCAAAGGATAAGCAGACTTGTGTTTTAAAGGAGGAGACTGGTGGCAGGGGTTTCTCTGCACAGGCTGTCAGCAGTCCCTACCAGGCCACCACTATCTGCAGTCTTTTCCACTTCCAGCCCTTTCCTCTGCTTTGCATAATGGATGGCATTGTCAGGAATAGTTTCCTGATGTTGTATAGTACTAAGGAAGAGACTGTCTTCTCCTATACTTGACCTTGGTGATTTTTAACCCAGCCATTAGTCCTCACAAATGATATTGTTTTCCCCCTTGGCATGAAGCAGGAAGGCCTGTTGAAAACCACAGCATCCGTTGTAAGGATGGACATACTCATCACTTAAGCCTGGGGCTCAGTTGTGAACACAAGAAGGAGTTCAGAAGCCAAAATATATTTGGTCAAACTTTTTGTGTAATGGTTTCCTCAGAACTCCAAGCTGTAGTCAAACATTTCATTAAAATGCTCTGGGAATGCACAAGAAAGCTCTTGACTGTAATGTTTGCCTAGGGAGTTTTGTTTGAATCTTCAGCCTAGATTGTCCTTAAAGCCTATTGTACTGCATGAAAGGTAGCAGAGTACCTCAAGGGAGAGTCACAGGCAATTCAGATTCATGCCAGTGAGTTCCTGTACCTCCTGCCTGGAGCCTTCCAGCAGCCACAAACTGAGCTGGATAATACCCTCATTACTCTATCTCCTCTTCAGCATTCCTGCTGCAGCCAGCAGGAACTACTTGCCCTTGTGTTGGTTATTGTGGCATTTCTGGTACATATCCTCAGAAGCAGAGGATGTGCCTTGATGATTTTGTTAAGGAAAGGGATGCACTGATGTGATTCTGACTTATTTCAGTTTAGCCAGAGCCCCCTCTTACCAGTCTTTCCAAGTGCCAGTTATACCAGTAACACCAGTCTGTCTAACAGTCCATCCATCAATCTTCCCTCCTCTGTGGCACCCATCTTCTGTGACACTCCAGAAAGATACGGGGACTTGTTCCAGCCCGTGCTCTCACCAGGACAGCAACATTTCATCCTCAGCTTTCCCGTACCTTGTTCAGCGCAGATACCTGCTGCTTTTTAGCACTGACAGGAGGGAACAATCGCAAAGCCAGAGCTCAGATGCAAGAGCAGCTCTTGCGTGCTCCAGCTTTTAGTCTGGCAGCACAAAGCAATTCACAAAGATGTTGTGGTTCGGCTTTCTGTGACTTTATTAATTTGTTTATTAGTAGCCGGCTCTGGGCGAAGCATTTAGTGTAAATTGATTAAATAACGGGATGCTGTTCCCTGGTTATCTCAGTCACATGACAGGCTGGCTATTTTCAAGTGATTTGTTCTTTCCCCTTAACAAGCAGAATAATTCAAATGAATTGCTTCCAGAAACAAGAGGAACTGTAGTGTCCCCAATTATTCATGCTCTTCCATCTGAGCATTGCTGCATTGGGCATGCAGTTGTTCTAAACATAGGATATGTTTTCTTTCGGGACCATTTTATCCTTGGCAACTCGTCAGTCACCTGGAACTAAAACTCTGTTCCACTTTCCATTATTTTTCTAATCATAATGTCTTTTCTAGATCCATAATTGTTCTTCATGGGTTATAAAGCCAGCATAATTTGGTATATTGAAAAACACTGATACTGATTTATGTGCTTTCAGTTATGCAGTGTGCATTTCATTTCAGGTCCACTCTGGGGGTAGAAACCTCTCCAACCTGAGCATGTGCTGTGCACAGGACCTCTGCTTCTTTTCTCTTCCTACTGCTGTGGAGATAAGTATGTTTGCTTTCAGAAATGTTTCCAAAGCTTTGTTTTTTCTTGACACTCTGCCCTCCACAGTCACTTCATTGCCTTGTGGCATGCTGGGGCTAATTTCATGGCTTGTTCTGTGGTTGTGGAATATCTGCTGTTTCCCAGGATGTCTGTAAAACGAGCTGACGAACCAGCCTGGTGCTTAGCACACCCCACAGTTTGCTTCCCTGCTTTGGCTGGTTTTAGTAGCCTTTGCAACCCATTAATGTGCACCTCCCTCTGATCAGCCCTATTTAGGCTGTGTCTGCGTACCCCACAATCAACATTAAGTAGGATTTTAATTCCACATTTTTGTGAAATTACTACTCTTACTTGGAGATGGTGGTGCAAACCCTGCTCATGTGGCCACTGTCCTTTGCCATTTCATATAACCCAGTTCCTACCTGCCACCTGATCATCCCAATTTAGTGGTGGCCGTGGCACTGAGGGGTTAAAGGAATCTTGTAATGCATGTCAGGATTTAAAATCTCTGCAAAACAAAGGAGAAATGTTGTTTCCTGTCCTTATGTGTTACTTACTGCCTAATACAATTTTTTATGGGCATGAGCATTTGCTAAGTTTTAGTCTCTATGAAATATAACAGGTCTGTTCAGTGTGGCTTTGGAAAACATGCTCATGTCCTGCTTCTTTCCTGGCAACCTTCCTGCTTCTCCACAATGTAGTGCTTATCTCCCACTGGAAGAGGATAGCAGAAAAACCTTTTTCTTTTTGAAAGCACCATTTCCTTCTCCATCCAGGTTCTTGAAACATGGCAGTCCGCAAGCCTGGTCCACTTAAGAGCACGTTACTGGTTTTGGGCCAAAATCTGTTGTGTTAAACACAGTAAAGCTCTCTAAGGCAGAGTTTTCCTGTAGTTGTGATCCTCTAGGCCACGGAAACTGGATCCAGCCCTTTGAGGAACCTGGTGACTTCTGCCATAGTGATCTCTGTCTTGTAGGTGTGAGTGCATCCTGAACAGCCCAGAAGTGAATTGGAGGCTGTGGACATGAGACCCCTGGAAATCCTCTTTCTGCTTTTTTTCCCTTTTAAAGTGTGTCTGGGCTAGGAGATAAAAATGTTTCTCAGCTGTCAAGGGCTGCTGCCTCATATTTCTATCTATGAGGACTGTGCTGGTCTCTCACTGAATCTTTGCTAGTGAACGAGGTGCTGTTTGTGTCACCATCTGGCCCTTGGTTTAAGGCACGTGCTAATCTCTGTGTCTTGTCTGTGTACTCAGGCAGGGGGAAGGTTCATGTGCACACTTTTAAGTTGATGTCTTTCTGTTATTACCAGCTGTCTCCCATTTCTTGCATCAGAATAGGAAGAGGCATGAATTATTTAACTGAAAATGTTTCTAGACCCCTTACTTGCCTGAGATTCTTGATGTTACGACCCCTCAGGGAGGGAAAGCTGAATAGTAGTGGCTGTTAAATGGGAAGTGTTTCTCTTTCATTCTCCCCTGTCACTTTCTCCCTTTTCCATTCTCCACTAATGCATACAGACAGTTTTCTGAAGCATTCACTGTTACCTGTGTTGACATCTGGAGGCACTGCCCAAGTTCCTGTACTTCTCGTGCCAGGTACACATTGGGAGTCTAAAGCACTGAACAGGACACACACAGAGATGTGTTGGTCCCAGAAAAAAGGGAGCACTGTTACAGTTTTGTAAATAGAACACTGCAATAGTGGGGGCATTTTATAATGGGTTATCCTAGTCAATTGCTGCTGTGATCAATCATTTATCTACTTTTCTGATGGCAATTAGGAAAATGTGGGATGTACAATAAGCTAAGAATTGTGCTTCAGAAGCCGTGGAGGTGTCAGAGAAAACAGAGGTTATATATGAGCTTTTCTTATACAGTTTTCTAAAGGCTGTAATACAATTCCTAGTTCTAGCTCCACTCTCCAGAAACATGATGCTCCTGGCAAAAGGTCAGTTTTCTGCTTGCAATTAAATGTTCATCTCTAGTAATGGGGCTGATCTGAGGTTGCAGACTGTAGGATGTCTCATCTGAAATTCTAAGGAGGGAGGGATCAGGCATTCTGCTTGCAGTGCTCTCTTAGCCAGACAAAAGAATCAAAATAATACCAGCTTTTGAACTACTTTTGTTCCTATTCTCCTTGGTTTTGGTTATGTTTCTTTCTAGACTTGAAAGGTTTTTAATTTGGGATGCTGGCAGATATCCCTAGGAAATTTCAGTGGTATCTAAAGTATGCTTGAATCTCTTGCTTATTCCTTTTATTTGTGAGGGCAAGGGATGCTATCCAGGCTGGAAGTATTTCGAAATATTCCAAGTCTGAGATGAAGCAGTTCTGGTGCTTTTATTGAGATTTTTCTGGGCCAAACCCCTTTAAGATGAAAAACGAATCCTATAGGAAGAGTTTTGTATTTTTCCTAACATTTCAGTGCTTCTTGTCCAGTACCACACAGCACCTAGAAATTCAAATTTTCCTTAAAAATGGAAAATGGAACAAAGATAATGACCTCATGTAGGAATTACATTACAGTGTGGATGAAATATACAGCAAGGATGAGCAGCATATTGTGGTGCTGATTCCAAAGGGCTCCTGATTTTTCAGGTATTTTCTCCTGGGTCTTTGTCCTGATTACACAGCTCAGGATTTCATCTGGAGATCCAAATTCTGTGCTTCTAACCGCCGAACTGCATGTGTGCAAGGGCTGGAGAAGTGAGTTACAGGCAAGCAAAGAAATCTCTGTGCGGATTTCTTCATTTTATTGCCTGTGCTGCCGAGAAACCAGTGCTCCCCACACATCCTGTTGGCTGCAAATGCCACTGGGAACCCAGACATCAGCAGCTCCTCATGCCTTGCAACGCAGTCCCTAAAAGCCTTCCAAAAATCCTGCGAGAGGAGTGCTGATGGTTTCCTTTCCCCCCAAAAGCCCAGGATTCACCTCCAGAGGGTGCTGCAAACTTGCTGTGGTCACCAGCCCGCGGTGTGCAGGAGGGATCTGTTCAATGGGCATTTCACTGCGATTAGGGGACATCAAAATATGTAAGTAATATTTTGACTGACACTTTGATTGCACAGCACGTAGTTTTAGATATAGCTTGTATGCACTTTGAAGTAAAAAAATCCAGGTGGCAGCTGTCTTCTGTTGACATGAGATTATTGTGCTTATAGTGTGAACGTGAAGCACATCTATAAGCAG
Source organism: Falcunculus frontatus (assembly GCA_013398115.1). NCBI lineage: Eukaryota > Metazoa > Chordata > Aves > Passeriformes > Falcunculus > Falcunculus frontatus. Next base: position 281,100 of record VZRV01001534.1, on the reverse strand, counting down.
TGAAGGAACAGATCCAAGTCAGTCATGAAAAGAAAAAACCCTTTAATACAACTCTTGGGGCATCTTGATTCTCTGCTAATTTGCAGCTGAACAGATGCTGTACAAGCAAATATTCATACAGTGAAAATATACAGAACCAGAATTCTAAGGAGTGCTTACTACAGTGTGAAAATCCTTTTCCTATCATTTCTAAGAGACACTCCTTCCCTTCCCTAAGTAGTGTCCAGAGTAGGCAGAAGCATACAGAGGGGGAATCGAGGCATGGAGAAGAAGAGAAGAATTCTGAGTGCTGGAGAAGGTGGATATGTTATAGCATTAGAAAAGTGCTGTTTCTAAGTGTTGCTTGTAAGGCCATGTTAAAGCCTGTGGCAGAGACACAAACCTTGCAGAAGGACGAGTTTCAGGATGACAGTGATGTCATGAGTGTTGCTGCGTTCTTTTGGCCTGCCCAGGTTAAAATGGCTGCAGGAGAGCACAGCAGCTGTGAGGCATGAAGTTGACTGCTGCCCTGCTGCTGGCCATGTTCCTCAGCACTTTCACGGCAGAAATCCTTCTGCCTTCATATCCTTTGGTGTTGCTCTCCTCTCCTGACCGAGATGAACTAGGAGGCTTTGCCAGTACGGCACTGAATTGCTGGCTCTGCACTGGAATCGCCCCACTCTGCATACAGGAGTTTGCCCTCCTGGCTGCCAGCTGCCCGTGGCTATTGGTGACAGAATTGGCAGGAAGGGTTGGCCCTGTCTCAGGATGTGCCTCCCCCTCCAAGTGAGCAGCTCGCTGGGGTCCCAGGGCTAGAGCTGGCCTGGCACTCTGCATGCTGGCTGTGCTCTGCTGAGGCTGTGTTAGCTGGAGATGGATCACTGCACTCCTGCAGGTGTATCCCTTCCAGTGTGCAGGCAGTGCCCTGTGCAGTCCCCGCGCCTTCTGGACACACTTGGTGAGGCTGAGCTTGTGAGACAGCTCTGAGGAAGTCCAATGCCAGGACCTAAAAGCTGTTTTAGCCACAAGCAGCTCAACTGTGCTGGAGTGGGAATAGGCATTTTGCTCCAGGTTGTCTTGGTATGGGGACAAGCAGCAGTGTTCAGAGAGGCTTCCAGCTTGGGCAGAGCGCTGCTCTTTCACTGGTTCCAAATCCAAGGCAGGCTTGAGCAGAGCAGCTAAAGCAGTAGGAGAGTGCCTTGCAGCCAGCCACGGCAAGCGGTGGAGAAGCAGCCAAGAGGTCTTGGATGGCAGGTCACTGGGATGGTCATGCACAGCTTTTTAATTAGCTGGAATTCAAGTCCAGTGGAAAATGGATGCTTCAGTAGCTGCTTTTGGTCTAACGGCTCAACAAAAAGTGGATACTGAAATTTATCATTAATTTATCACATGTTCCAAATGGTTCATTCTGAGAGTCAAAGCATTTTGTTTCAGCTTGATTTGACCACATCCGCTGGATCAATTTAGTGCCTTAGGCTTCCCTTCTAATTGTGGCTGGATTCATCTCTGTGGTACACAGCAATGGTTCAGTGGGGATGACGTCCAACAGCATCTTCTCGGATTAAATCCAAGCAGAGAATGTAGGGAAAGGAATAGGTAAAGGAAAAAATAAAGGAAGAACATGAGACATCACTTTTCTGAGACAATGTGGTGTCTGAGGCAGACAGAGATTAATAAAAAATTGACCTAAAAAGAAGTGTTTTTAAATAGGTCAGCTGAAATGTTTCAATTGGGTCAACAAGACCTGGAACAAAAGCTTTCATTTTGGTTTTCTGGTTAAGATAATAAAAAAACCCAACAGCATTTTCATTCAGAAGGCATTGGAAGAAAATACCCAACCAGCCCTGCTGGTAGCACAGGAGGAAAGTTTCTTTCTCTGAGCTGGTGACAAATTTTCATACACAATTCCAGTCTTGTAGATAAGATTCCTCTTTTGCCTTCCGAGTTAATTTGGCCTTCCTTGGTGAAACCAGTGGTATTGGTTTTGAGGGAGACAAATACAGTGAGAGCTTGAGATGTTTTTAGCAATCCAGAATACCCTCCCCTGCCATCTGCCCTCCATCTTTTTTTTTTTTTCCTCCAGCTGAAAATGCACATTTCCCCCCACATCTGCAACAACCTTGCTTTTTACATTCTGGTCCAGTTTTGTTATCTCTAGCCTCGAGATTGTCCTTTGAATTAGGGGTCCCATCTGTTGTTATCCTGAGCAGCACAGAAATAGAAAATCCTGCAGGCAAATGGAGCATTGCTTTGCAGGACCAGACTGAGCTCTACATCCAATTTAATGCTCAGTTTAAATTCTGTTGAATATGCACCTTAGATCTTTGTTTTTCAGGGGCAATGCACCAAGTAAATGGAAATTTATATTTGACAATTTCCCATGTTCCTTAAAAATAGAACACCTTAGTAATAAGTAAACTGGGGAATGGGTGGGGGAGCGGGTTTACTGAGAGGCAGAGATGGCTCTGTGCACATTTGTCAGTGCATCTTTTTCTTCTGATGTGTGACATTTTGTACTCTTAGATGCAGAACTGGAATCCCAAGGAGGCTGTGTTTGTGGGTAGAACTGTGTCCAGCCAAGCACTGAGCTATCCTGTCTCATAAAACCCATCTGCAAATGTTTGGCTTCTGGCCAATTTCAAAGCTCCTTTGAATAAATGTTTGTGTATGAAGTATTGTGTAAACAGTTCCTGGGCACAGTAAATAGGAATGGCATAGCTTGGTGCCTATTTGATGGCACATTCCATGAGGACAACTCACTTGTAAAGCAATAATACATCCATTAGATGAGACATGTGACTTGGGAGTTAGGCAGAAGTTCCTTAACATTCGCAATCCAAATCTAGATCTGAATTTTATAGACTCCCCATCCATGGTAACAGCAGAAGAGTGGCTTGCTGTGGCTACTGACCACATATTTGGGTTTTTTACTACACTCTAATGGGATGTTCGTATCATCACTGTGCAGTGGAGTCCATTGATAAATGAATGTGGGGTGGGAAAGACAGCTGGCCAGACTGGGATTCCGAAGGAAAATGTTTTTATCTTCCCTTTTGTCTGGCCAAGCTTGTCTCCAGTTAAGAAGGCATACTTCTTCCATATATCCATGTACCAAAACCTTCAGGAAATCCCTTATCCTATAGAACAGCAGTACCACCACGGATTAGAGCAACATCCTGATTTTCAAACTGAATAATACTGATAAAAGGTAGGTCTGGCCAGTAAAGTCTGAGTATAATTCTTGATCCAAGTCCTCCATAGCAGCAGGTGTTCAAACCCTGGGTTTAGGTATATGCTGTTGTAAGAGACAACCTGCAAAGTTCAGGTCAGGAATTGACCCTGTAACAATGAGTTACAGGGACTGTCCATGCAAACAGTGGTTACTGTATCTACTGCTGAATTCAAATCGAGTCATTCTTGAGGAAAAGGGAAAGCAACAGACAGCTTATCACTCACTGTTTCTTTTGAATTGGAATAAAACTTAACAAACTTCAAAAATAAAGCTGTGAAAACCAGTTACATTTTATGTAGGCTTCACGCCCTTTAAAAATTCACAAGAAAGCAAAGGGCAGAGATTTTATCACTGGAATCTGAATCAGATTGATTTTCTGGATTTGGCCTTGGCTCAGATCTGAGTGTAATTTTAGAGGCAAAGTCCCCAAAGTCTGCAAATCTGAATCTCTGTCACCCTTGGATGCTACCAGTGTGGGGTAGACTGTATTATTCCCATCGTATGAAAAAGGTGAAATAAACTTACTTTGCTATTTTCTTTACTATTCCTTCTGAGCTCGGGTTTCATAAAGTGCTGGTAACTCTGTGAGGAATGTGGTGTACAAATGGTAACAGTGACCATTTGTTGTGTTTTTCTCTTGGGTTCCCACTCTCCCTTGTTAGGCTGTAAACAATGGGGAATGTGAGGAAAACCTTGCCACTTAGACCCTGTTCCATCTTGTGGCATGGAATGCTGATCTCAGTATTTCCAAGCTTGTGTGCAAGTTGCAGCAGGAGGAAGGATGATAGAGAAGAATGTGCATTTTTGGCATACTTGATGTACAGGTGCATCCATGCAAACCTGATCCCCTCTGGTTGTTAACTTTTGATTATTTTTCACTGCAGCTCAGACATAAACACTGTAGCTGAAATGATTTCACGATTTTATGGCTGAGAAAAGAGGTTTGTAGGTATGTGGACCAAGGAGGAAAGGTCCAGTTCTCTTTTTTTTTTTTTTTATGGGAAGTAAAAAGTCCCTCTGCAATGGAGAGAGAGAACTTTCATTCCTTTTTGGGTACAGCATGATCTAGTGTGGCTCTTGTCCTCCTCCAGTGCACAAGGTGTGAGTGGAGCCTGCAGGAGGGATGACAGAGCTCTTGGGTGGCACTGTCACTTCTTTGCAATTCTGAGTTCCCAAAGCACAGACGCGGCCCAGCTCTCTTGGCATGGCAGTGCTGTGAAGGTCAGAGCATGTTGCATTGGGTAGAGGCATCCTCCCTCCTGCACTGGCTGATAGAAATCCCAGGGAGGATTCTAAGGGTTTATTTGAAAATAGATTAAAGCAAGCAAATTAATCAGACAGCAAAAAGAAAATGATATTCTATAAGACTTCAGCGGTCTGAATCATGAGCCAGACCTACAGCCAGAGACAGTGGCAGGCTTGCCAGAGTGAATACCCAAGAAGAATGTGGAGCAGGACACTCATGTCACTGAACAAGTCACTGCAGCAGTGACTCCTGTTCAGTTCTCATGTTTGCAGTCAGTAGTGGGAGGGAGGCAACATGGACGTGCTGCACTTGATGTTCTGAAAACACATCCTCAGCAGTTACCATCCATCTGAAAAAGAAGAAGAAACACAAAAAAGAAAGCCCTTTTCTTATTAACAGTGTTTCTCCTCACTAAACCACTCAATTTATGATGCTTTCAGAAAGAAGCTGAAAATCTGCCAGTTTGGTGCTGCTGAGTGCCTCAGGTTTTAGTGCTGTGCTTTAGAGTGTGTGCTCACCCTAAAAGAGCTGCTCTGCTCTGTGGCAGGGCCATCAGCATGTCCCTGGCAGTGTCAGTACTATCTGGCTGGGAAGACCTTTACTTAACCTCTGAAATGTAAGGTTCAGGATGCCTTTCCCCTCTGCTTAATTTTTCTCCTGGTAATTTATGAGGGATGGTAGGTGCAGCCAAGAGTGGGTAAATTGATCTGTTCACGTGGGAGGGAATATCATAATATTCTGCCTTTTCTGAGAGAAACAAACAAATCTCTCATCTAGAAGTGCTGCTGCTGAGAGGAGACTCTGTGCTGGAGTCTCTATGGCTTGGAAGTGGGTAAATGGGAATAATATGTAGGAGTTATGTGAAAGAAGGCTTAGAAATATGAGTAGGTAATAATGTTTCTGTTTTGTCTAAAACGTGTTTGACAGCTCCTCCTATCAGCCTGGGAGAAACAAAAAAATAAGAATGTGTATTTATATTTTGTAATGAATTTGCTTGGACTCTGTTTATTCCAAGTTTACTTTCTGTTAGTAGTCTCCTTGACAGAAAGTCTCCTGGAAAGATGCATTTGAACTTAATGTAGCAGTTGACCCAGGAGAAATGAATTTTAAACTTTCAGTCCTGTGATCTTGCTGTGGAAGCATAATGCCAAGAGTCACACATAACTCTTTAAACATCACAAAAACCCCCATCCCGTATGACCTGGAGTTTTCATTCCTAACTGCAGTAAATAGTTCTTTCCCAAGGGTCTGGGTTTTTTCCTAACACAAACAGTTTTCCATAACAAACGCCTTTGATAACATTTCTAACTGTTTGTTACCAGGAAACATGCAAGCAGAGAGGGGGAGATTTACTGATTGAATGAGATGTTTTACATTTTTTACCCACTTCAGGCTTCAGTCCAGAGGCTGAGATCAGTTGGCAGCAAGGGCTGGATGGGGAGCTTCTTGCTGATCCCTTACCTGGTGTCACTGATGGCTGTGGGATCTGTGGTGGGAGCCATGGCTCTGTAGGGCCACAGAGTCTCAGCTTGTCCCTGAAGTACCTTGTTATTTTCCTTTGCAAAGACAAATGACTTTGCTCCACACAGGACCCTGTCTGCTGCCAGTTGTCCCCACCACTGTTTTTTCTAGTGGGGGGTTGGCCATGCCCTTGAAGGACCAGCAAGTTGTGGTTCAAGGGTTCAGAAGCAGCCACTGGGCAGACAGCTGCTTCCCTTAAAAGGTTCCCAGCTTGTATTGCTCACGAACACACGGTCCTTTCGAGCACACCCTGAGAGAACATCCTCACCCAAGCCTTTATAGGAGATCATTCTTCTCTACCCATCTATTAATAAGGAGGTGATGTCAGCCTGTCACTCCTTTCTTCCTCCAGGCAAAATCTAACCACAATGAGCAAATAATAGATGAGATTTGGAGAGGGGATGCTGATGGTGTTGGAATGCTGGGTGACCCCAGAAACAGGCACTGTCACTGAGTCAGAAGATGACATCAACACTCCTGCTCCGCTGACAGGTTTGCTATCTGCAAAAAAAATGGGCTTAGGCCTGTGCTCCTATTGTGTTCCAGTTAATGCTGGCATTCAGTGGCGAGCAGGGCTGCTGCTCGTTAATCTGATCAAACGGTGTTCAACGGGAGGGATCACAGCAGTGGAAATTCTAAACGGGTGATGCCATGCGCTGGTCTGCAAACGAAAGTGGGCTCAGGCCACAGCGGGGAATCACCCCCTCGCTTCTCTGCTGGTCTGCCTGCATGTCCCACTTGTGGCAGGGCAGGACTGCCCATGCTGTGGGTGTCCCCTCTGGAGCAGAAGCAGCTTCTTGACTGGCTGGGAGTGAAAGGTCACACTTGGGGTTTGCCTTCCCTGTCTTCCTGCCGTTGTTTCTCTCCAGCTTTCCCTTTCCCTCAGACTTCAAGAGAACTGTTCAAAGCACCAGGAGCTGGGGGAACAAAGTGGTCTAAGGAGAAGAAGGGGATGCTTGTGTGTCTTCCATGCAGTGGCTCATCTGAGAATTTGCAGGGTAGAGAGTACAGTCCTGTTGGGAATAGTTTTCAGTGTATATGTGAGATTGGAAGGATGGCTGCTCGGTGAGGAGCCCTCTTCCATGGGTCTTCCACATCCCTCTGTGACAGGCTCTGCCACCTGCAGCATAGACCTCACCTCCAGTCCCCCCTAACCCAGGTTTTAACGCTGGGCTTGTCTCCAGTGGGTGTGTGGAATTCAGTGGTGGCCCTATCCATGCTGCTATGTACCTTTGGACAGAGCGTAACCTCATCAGGGACAGGCTGACAAACTGCAAAGTACTCTGGCTGCAAGAGTTTGCTATAAAAAGGTTTCTAGTGAGTGTTCTGGTGGGAACAGGCTCTGTTAGATAGTCCCTATCTGTTCAAGCCTCCTGTCCTCAGGTGAGTATGTAACAAAGATAAGCATGAGGCTAATTGCTTTTGCTATGCAAGGTAGGAGAAGGGTAGAAAGTCAAGAACTGGAGATTACTGGGCTATTAAGATTTCCCTAGGTTATTCATTCTTCCACTACTAATCAATATGTTGCTTTATAATTGCATGAGCCAAAGATGAAGTTTTACTCTGCCTCGTAAAACAATCTCCCATAAATCCCGGGCTGGGATAGCTGGAATCTGCTATATTAAGCTTAATAGCTAGCATAAGTCAGAATGCCCCTGAGGATGATGCCAATTTTTTAGAAGGCTAAGCAGGTGTTACAATGCCCTTCTCCTTTGCCCCCTCTCTCTAGCTTTGGCTGTTGCAGAAGTTGTTTCAGTGTCACCCTTTATTCCACATCATGCATTGCAATAGTGCAACTCCACTCTGTTTAGAGTCACAGCAGGTCCATGGGGGACCACTTGAATCCCAAAGAAGTCTGAAGGCCATCCCTTGAAAACACATGCACCAATACTGAGTTTTATATAACCTTCTTTTACACATAGGCTAAAGCTAGTGCTAGCACTCTTTAAAAAGAAGTGCTCTCTCCCTAGGAAAAAAAAAAATTAATCCAGCCTCTTCCAGACAATTATTTCCAGGCCACATAGCAGGAGTGAATGATGTGAAATAATATTTCAGTAGCAGCCCTGAGTAGAAGGGTTGCATAACCAGGCACTGTCCTGTGTCAAATCTCAATGGATGTTACTAAGAAGACAGGGCAATTTTACTCCCAGCTAATGTCGGTAGTGTGGATTTGGGGTTGGTTACTCATGCAGTCCATTTCATTTTGGCATCACTGCTTATTGTAGGTGGCTGCACACACACCTGCACACCAGTAATTACCTTGTTTGTAATGATAAGTTGATGACTAGAACAGCTTACTTCAACTGAGGACACATGAATTTAGCTGACTCTGCCACTGCATGTGAACGCAGATAAACCATTAATTGTGATGCATCTTGTCCTCCTGCATTTAATTTAGAATTTGTGGCACCAATCTTTATAAATCTCTTGGTCAGCTTTGCTAACTTTTGTGGTGGGACATCAATCCAAGCACTGTTGTTACAGTTGGGAGGATTTCTATTACAGGGTCTTGGAAGTTCAAGGGAAAAGAATTAGTTTCAGTTACATGACTGAGTCTGATAATTATGATCAAACTGTGGCAGCCTCCAGTTTAGGAGCATAATCTGCAGAAAGATTCTCCTTGCCAGGTTTCCAACAGGCTTTGTTTGGTATCTGGACTGTGAACACCAAAATAAGCAAACCAGCAACTTTATGTTCTGATTTCTCTATTTCCAAGAGGTTTTAGAAGAATCTGGGGGAGGATCAAAATTCACATCTGCACTCACATATTAGTTTCTTCTTCCTTTGCTGCTCGGTGGTAGTTGAAGTGATGCTGTTCAGCCAACTGCAGTGAGTTGATCCAGATCCGTATCCAAAATCCGTATTTGGAGCTCTAAAAGCCAACGGTGTGCGACTGGTACTTAGGTTTAGTGGACCCACCAGTAATTAACCTAAGATGCTAAATGGCTAAGCCAAGTGGGACAGAGACACTGAACATAAACAGCATTGCCTCATTCTTCATCTTTTATTGAAATGCTCAGAATATCTTGCCGGGTGCCTGGTTTATTGTAAACCAAATGGCCCTGTTCTGTGGAGCTTTGAGAACACCTGGGAAAGGATAGGCAGAAATATATATGTGTTTTTAAATACAGCTCAACTAGGTTCCCTGAGGAAGTCTGGAATAGTGAGGTTTCCAGGGAGGTTTGAAAATGGGAAGTGTCCCTGTGCTGAGGTTGAGTTTAGAGGGGAGATTAGGAACAAGGCATGGCCTCATGAAACACTTCAGAGGGTCTCTTGGTGAAGAGGACAACAAATACAGCTGTGAGAACTTTTGGGGTTTGAGAATAAAGATTTACAAAGAATCCAGTATTATTTTGAGCTGTAGCCTCAAAATCAGTGTCTGTGATGCTGAGGGGTTCTAACCCTTCTTTTTTCTAGGCAAATCCATTCCTGCTTGGTTGTGTGATGCCTTTTCTGTTATACAGGTTAATGCATGTCTTATAGATGAAGATACTGCTTCAATAGGAGTGCTGAAAAATTACCGCTTTGGACAATTTGTGAAATGAACAGATATGTATAAAGTGAGTCCTGCTTTTTATCTTGTGTACGTGGAGTTGAACAAAAATGGCTTCTTCAATCAGCAGTACATTAGCTTTCACCCCCTCCTCTAGCTGACATCCTCCATCACTGAGCTTGCTCTCCTCTTTGATCTACTTTTTCTGTTTCCAAACAGCTTATTCTTTCATCAAGAAAGATTGGCTTCTCCTGTGGGCAGAACATCAGTAAACACACTAGAGAAAAATGGAAGAGATAATAATATGAATTTATCTTCTGAATAAGTTCCTGTTCCAGAAAACTGAGCAACATCTCTTTCTCCCTAATGACATTTCTCTAATAACCATTTCATAGTAACGAGGCTATGAACAAAGGAATTTTAATAGCTTTAGGGTGTTGCACTATTCAGTCACTCTTCAAGGTGGAAGGATTTAGATGATAAGGATCCCAGGTAGTCCTGGCATTTCTAGCAGGAGCAGTAATAGTTAAATGACATATTTAATATATTTTGCTATGGTACAATCAGTTTTTGTGTTAGGGACTGGTACAAAGCAGAATGAAGTCTGTGGCACTCTTTCAAATAACTGTAAAAAAGCCTTCTTCCAGGCCTTTAAGTCAAGGTCAGTATTGGAGTTATTCCCTTCATCTATTCTCAAGACAGACAGAGCAATAAGAGGACATTACACCCCTTTCCCAGACAGGAGAGCTAAGAAAGCTGCAGCCCTGTTTGACAGTGGTCAGCTAGATCAGCTCTGCTTGGGGAGTACAACTCCTTCCATGGGTCTGCACCATCTCTCCTGACCAATAGTGCATTGGCTGAATCCTGAGAAGTCTTTATGAAGCTGCAGACTCCTCCGAGTCATAAATGAGATCCCATTTTAATTAAAACATTGACATTATAAAATATACATGGCACAATAACTCATAATGTTTAGAAACTCTAGTAGGAATTACATAAAAATTTGTTATGCAATATTTAAAAGCTGTGATATTGCAGCTGGTTTGCTGCCGTTGTTGCTGGAGAGTTCCTTCTCCAGAGCCTTCCTGGACCACATCCTACTTATGGCTATTTTCATAGCAAGGCTGTGCAGATATCTCACTGTGGATCTCATCTTTGTTGCCATCGATGGGTGTATTGGGAACACCTCACTTATATTGTGGGCTCCCTTGCTTCATCACATAGATGCTTGTGAAGTTGGTTATCCTGTGGATGTGAGCCAAGATTTAATATCTGGCTCAAAATTCATGACTCCTGCTTACAGACAGTATCCTTCCTTCCTTATAGCTTTTACTTGTTACTTTTCTTAGTAAATGTATTATAGTGGAAGGGATTATCATGACAGCTGGGGATAAAAGTGTCCTTGACATATAACCATTATCATTTCTCCTTATCATGTGGCAAAAATATGACTGGTTAATATACTTTTCATGCTGTGCGAGGGACATGCCAATATTCCATAGAAATGTTCTGACTGGGGTTAGCTGAGGTTGATTGCCTCTTATTCCCGTGCTGTATTCCTTCCTTTACCATCATGTGAAGGGAGCTGTGAAAACCCGGGAAGCAGCCCCCCTTTCCTGTCTGTTGTCTCATTTGGTAAATGCAGAGACTGGGATAGGGAGTTTTACTTGTAATATGCCCTGGCAGGGGGTAAGGCTTAACAGGCTTTTTTTAGTCTCCACAAATTATGATCCTCTGATTATTCCCGTGTTTCCTCTATCTGTTAAAGGATGACGCTTCAGTGTACAACTCCAGGAAATCCAAGTCTTATTTTGCAGGGAACACTCTGTTACTGTCTTTCTGCCTGAGCCCCAAATACTGTGTTTTCATTATTTAGGCTCCTACTGACTATGGGGAAGATCGATAGCCAGTGGCTGGTGGCTGTTGGTGTTATCACTTGGTGCCAGGTGATATAGTATGCACACAGTTTATGCATAAAAGTAACAGTTCCTCCATGTTCAATTTTTCATCCTTGTCCCTGAAATTAGAAACTGATTTTTGAATACACTACAGTGTACAATACACTCCCAGTTCACTGCAGCAAAAGCTGATGAGTAACTGTGGAGTCAGAAGAGGAGAAAGCAGTGGCTTCCAGTAAGAATGAACCGCTGGAGGGAGAAGCAGAGGTGGGTACATGGGCAGGAAAGAGTGCCAGATACAGGAATTATGTGTGTTATCACTGAGTTTTCCTCTTTGCCACTGCTGATTAAATCCCCCAGCTGGACATCAAGAGGGTGAGAAGCTGTGCTCCTTTCATTTCATACTAAGGTTTTCAGATTGTAGTGCTCTTCCTAGGAAATCTATGTTTTATTTCACTTGCTGCACAGCTGTGGAGGTCTAATGTCAGAGGCAATCATTGACCAGCCAGGTTTCAAAAATCCCACTATCATTTATTGCAGTGTGTTGAATAACTTCCTTTGGGAAATAAGACTTATTTAAGGTGTCTAACACTTATCCCTCAGAATTGCTGGTTCCTTTGGAAATGTTGGCTTCAGCGATGTGAGCAGAGCATTGCTCTGCTCTCATTTCTCTGGGGAAATGGGACTCTGTGGTCTCACTCAGAGCAGCTTGTCTGCATCTGGCACTGCAGCCATCTACACCCAAATAAAGAAGGCACAAACAGGAAAAAGCAGAGAAAGCTGTTTTTCTGAAATTGTAACAATCTTTTGTTATCAGTCTGTGATCAGTGCTGTGGTAATTGGTGACAGCAGCTGAGGAAATGCAGGTTATTACAGGACGTGAATGTCCCTATCTGTCATCTTGAGTCCAACTTTCTTATCTTCAAATCAGACCATGGGGTCATTTAAAGCAACACAATATTATTGCATTGATGGAACAGGCAGTCTGCTAAGTTCTTGTGTACCAGATGGTAAATGCAGCTTGAGTTGGCAAATTGTTGCTCTTCTTCCTGCCGTGCAAAGGCTTTTTATCTAAAAGCATAATAAAAACAGAAGAGAAAACTGAGGAGAAATTTCTTTAATCAAGCGTGAGAGATTTCAAAGAAAGTAATAACAAGAAAAAAAGCAGACAATGGTACAAGAACAGATTCTGCTCCACTGCTTTCTGATTTATTCCTCTTGCATGAGAGCTCTGAGGGACAAATCCTGCTGATTTTACTCTACAGAGATCCCTAATGACCTCAGTAGGAATTTGTTTAGAAAACAAGGTACCACTGAGCATAAGTCTGTCCAGCTTTACCATAAAAGTGGCTTCTTTTACAATTTTTTCTGAAGTTAAGCAATTTCCCAAGAATAATGGGGAGGAATGATAGTTTTTAAAAAAGGAGGATTAATAAACAAAAGCTGATGATAGGACCAGTCATGTTGATGATTGGTCTGTAAATGTGAGGCCCTTAAAATTTTAGAGTTGTCTCCAGATACAAATTTTGTCATTCCAGACTAGGCGAGTCCTTGGTAGTACACTTTAGAAGTGAGTCCTGTCCTGGTGGGGGTTTCATCAGAGGGGAAGATAAATCTTTCCATCTCTAATTTCAAAAATCTCGGAATCCTCCTGGGACCTTACAAAAAAAAGAAATTATAGTGCCTCTCAAGAGCATATAATGTGCCTTGAAATGCAATCATAAAACCCTCTGCAAATCTAAATCCCAAAGGCAATCAACATACTTTGGTGGAAATCTTAGGAGACTTAAGTTGCCTGATCTTCACTATGCAAACAAATAAATGCCACTTGTCCTGTAATTTTCATCATGGGATATAGTTGTGTTTTTATACGCTGTCAAAGATGAGGGCTCCAATTTCTATGAGTCCAGCACTTCTCATGGCTGCCTTTTGTAATGCATTTAGACATTGTGGGGAGTGCTTTATTCTGTGAACAATACCAGGGCAGCCTCTGACTTGGTCATGTTCAGATCTAAATGCGGAATCTGATTTATTTGATTTGCCTTTTTTTTTTCAGTAACAAGTCTTCCCAACATATTTCTTCCTGCATGAGTAGGGATGTAAGTAAATGAAGTAGTTCACAGTAATTTTGACACAAAGGATCCTGTGAGGGAAGGTGAGGACATCCATTGAACTGCCCTCTGCCTCTTGCTTTCCATAGCACATCCCATACCCTGCTCCCAGCCCCATGGATTTGTGCCTGAGACCACAGCACAGCAGGTCAGGTCAGAAGCCCTCCTACCTCCACATCTGGTCTCTGGCAACAGTGCTAAAGCAGATGCCTCAGGAAGAATAAAGAAAAGGGCAAGTGTCTAATGATACTTCTTCTACTCTCTAATGATTTGCAGGTCAGGAATTTCCTGAGCCAGAAAATGTATCAGTGACTTTGTAAAGTGGGCCATGTGCCCCAGACAAGTGGTTTGTGATGTGATTGTCCCATTCATTGAGCTGGCACCAATTTGAGCATTTTGATCAATGAAGATTCTTGCCTCAAACTAGAGTGCTTATTTGAGTCCTGATTATTTATCGTTGTTGTGAGTTTTCCTGTTTGTGGCCGTCTCATTTAATGATGAGTGCTGCAGATGGCGTATAAATTGAGACATATTTTAAACTAAGTATGAAGCTGGTTGTGTAACCTCAGCTGCCTTGGGATTTGTATTGGGGAGAAAAAAAAGAGAAAGACTTTCCCTGCAAGTACTCAGCAGACAATCACTGCTCAGTGAATGAAGGCATGGATGTCATTTTACATCAGCTATACTTGCTTACATTCCTTGTGGCTGGAGGCAGAATTTAAGAAGCCATTGGATACAGCTAATAGAAGGAGGTAATAAAACAGCATAGAAGGAACAAAGAAATGCAAACTTAAACAGATAACAGCCCCATGCTAAAATGAGCTCTTCCTAAGTCTGTGCTTTTACGGAAAAGAAATTACCCTCCTATATTGTATTTTCTGCTGCAAAGACAGGAAAAAAAAAAAAAGATAGCTGTGTAGTTGTAGTTTAATACACAAAAATCAAAAGGAAGTTTATGCTGTGAGATTATCAGGATGTGATTTACCACTGTGTTTTCCCTGCTGTCTAGCATCTTTGACAGCAGAGGGGACTTTGATGGGTAGAGAAAACATTTTTTAAGAGCTGCTATGCAGCTCCTGACCTCCTTTGTACAGACTCCCAGTTTGCTGCTCTGAGTGCAGGTTTCTTGCTGGTGCTCAGTGGCAGCATTTGTGTTTAAGTCTTTTCACCATCCACACAATGGGTAGAGGATTTCCATCGTTCTTGTAAATGACAACTTGATTTCATGTCATGCCCTCATCACATTGTGGCTGCATTGCTTGGTGTGGGGCAGTGGGAACAAAACCAGCAAGGTGTGGTGGAGAGTGGTGCAGACCTCGGTGACCCAGCAGCTCCTGCAAGTGCATTTCAATTGCCTGGCTTTCCATCTGCTCTTGAACAGGATCATGTTGTAAACTTGGAGCTGGCTTGGGCCTAAGCTACACACCAGAGGGCTGGGAGGAAGACAGTCCTTGGAGCTGCTCCACTGATGTTACAGTTCAGATGTGTTCTCAGCTGGGAATGCTCTTCTAAATTTTGTCAAGAAGGTGGGCTGCGGTTCTGGGCCAGCTCCCCATGAACTGTCATGTATTTTCTCCTGTCTGGGCGTGATGAATTCTTTTGACCTTTGATTTCTATAACAAAACCCCAGAATAACGTGAACTTTCAAAAAATCCTCACAGGCTTTCAATAAAAATATTTGCCACTTGCAGCAGGACAATGAGGGTTACTTAGCACTGTGTGTTTGGTGTCACCTGAGGATCTGTAGGGTAGCACCTGGCTTCTAGCTGTCTCTCCAGAGGGGTGAACCCCTCTCATGGATCTCGTGCTGTATTTGCTAGATCTGTGGGGAAGTCTCAGATGCTCTGGAACAGCCCAATGCTGCTGAGTTGAGTCAGGCAAGTGAAAATAGCCCTGGGAATGTTCACTTGGGTGAGATGGGACATGAATGCGGTGGAAGGTGGGCAGATGCAGCAGCGGTGAGTGTGATGTGGGCACCAACACCCCGCAGGGAGGCACAAAACCCCCTCTGCCCAGTTCTGTGGCCCAGTCACACTAAGCCTGCAGACCCCTGGCAGAGGGCAGCCAGCAGGCCACACCTAAATATGACACCAGGGAAAGTTTTATTCCTTTAAATAAGAACTGAACTGAAGAAGAAGTGTAAAGTCATTATGGCTTAGATCACACTCATTCTTGAATATCCTCTGGCAGCCTTTTGCTGTTTTGGCAGCACGAAGCTGCTGCAGCTAAGCACAAGCAGCTGTAGTGGGTTACAAATGCTGTTATGTTTCGGGAAGAAGCAGAGTGCTGGTGAAGCAGCTTCAGTCAATGCTGTCTATTGATTTTCACCAACGCAAAGTGGGTGTAAAACACCTCCCGATCGATCCTGTTTCTTCTTGCCGTGCAGAGGGGTAACACCCCAGGGAGGTTGGGGGTATAATTGAGCTGCTTTTATGAAGCTCCTAACAAATGGAGTAAGTTGGCTCTCACCAGGCCTTTAGACTGACCCCACTTTCTCTCTCACAAGACACGTGCTGTGGAGGATGGAGGACCCCATACCTAAGGCGGCCTCTGACTGAGAGTGCACTTTATGAAAGCTTTTCTGACTGCATGACAAAACCCAGCCCCCTAAAACCCAACCACCAAATGCTGCCTGAGCAGAAAGAGGCATTACAGCATGGGCTGATTTGTTTGTATGTAGAGAGCACAGTGCTGGTGGCAGCTGATTTCTCATCCCAGGAACCAATTTAGCATCCCCTTCCCCATATCATTGAAGACAATAAATTACACTTTAATCAAAAACTTGCACATTATTTCTACTACAGTAGCCAGAAATTTTCACCAATTCTGCTTTTCAGCATCTCCCTTGGATCCTCTTTATCAGCTATATTGTTCCATATTAAGTGAGTTATTTGGTTTACCCGGGAAGGCGTTTATGCTCAGCATGAAAATGAGCAGCACACAGGTACCCTCCTGAATATTATTTCCCTGTCAACAGAGCAGACAGCCTAAGCTGCAGATTTAACTAAAGGAAAGAAACAAAGATGATGTGAGGAAGTATCCTGTCTGGAAGGTGTAATTTCCTGAGCATTCTGCTCATTCTTCACTCATCAGCTTTCAGTCAGCCACACATGCATTTGAAGTCCCTCTGGAAAGACATGCCAGACAGAGGGGATGAGGAAAGGGGGAGAGAATTTTATCACCCACCAGCTGAGTTGGCACCACAGCCTAACTATGACACAAGTCTCTGCTGCAATAAGATTATTTATGGACAGGACTGTATCTTCATCAGGAGATCTTACAATACCTTGAATATCCTGTAGCATGCTGGTCAAAGGATGCTTCAGATCATGGAACTGAAGGCTCACCTGGAAGTCACATGGGGAAGTTAGACAAAACAAGCGCTTGAATGCCATATTTCTGCTGATGCCTTGTTGGGGCTACCTTAAAACAGAGGCTAGACGAAATTGAGAGGATTAAAGTGGGTATTTATTGAAGGGCCTTCAATAAGGTACACTGTGGGCAGACAGAGCCCTAGGACTACACCCAAAATGGACGACCAGTCACCAGTTTTCCATACTTTTATAAGTTTGGTCTATTTGCATATCGGGCTTAATCTTCCAATTACAATTTCAAGTCGTGATGTCATTACCTCAAGTTTGTTCCCCCCTTTAGAGGCATGTTTACATATTTCAGGGCCTGGGACAACAAGGTATCCTTGAGTCTCAGGTCTAGGGAGGATTTGTTATGTTTAACCAGAATGGGGGAACAGCAGCTAACAGGCTATATGGAGTTTTAGAGTTACACACTAAAGCAGTACAGGATCTGAAAACTATAAAAGCCAAAATCCTAAGGCATCACTGCAACTCAAGTGAATTGGTTAGACTTTGTGCTGTTCTTTGCTCAAGTGAGTATGGAGAAAATTACACTTTGGACCAGAGGCCATTGTCATCAGAGCTGGTCTGTACACTCATGTAGAAAGTTTATATAACAATAAACATTGCAGTGAAAAGCAGTGAAGGCAGAAAGTTCTCGGTAGTCTCTTGTGGAAGTGATGGCTTCTGCAAAGTCCTGGCAATCTGAGGAGAAACAGATGTTTTTATTCTCCACCAGGAGGCTGTGAAATGAAATTTTGATTTAGGTCTGGCTGTCATTTGTCTGTGTTCACCTTAGCTGTTGTTGTACATCATATGATGGTGACGCTCTTGGGGCTTCCAGAACACCAGAGCCCATTTCATAGGAGGCTCTGAAATGATTCAATTACAGTTGATGGGAAACCTAAACTATTAGGAATGTTGAAATGTTTAGTTTGGATCCAAAACTGTAGAAATCTTTGTCCAACATCCTGGATTCGTGCACATTCCAGTTCCTGGTGTTATTTTCTGTATTTCCTATTATTGGCATTCACGTTTAATACAATCATAAAGTTTCAAAGCTTTAACAAATTGAGATGAAAACAAATAAACAGAAATAAGAGCTGTTCACTGCCTGTCTTGGATTGCTGGCTGGGAGAAGGTGCCACAGGACATGATAAATCATCTGTGTTATGACTGTAGCAAGTGGTCACAAAGGCAAGGCATGGCCCTGCTGTTCACAGATGGACAACGTAATCTTGTCAATGTGAACAATTCAGGTTATTCCTGGAGAGTGTATTGGCTTTACAGCATTAATCGTAACCAAGTAAGGCAAAAATGCACATTTTCTTCATATTGCTTTTCTTACTGCTGGTCTGATTTTCACTTTCAACTTGAGACACACAACGTTGATTTACATGACTGTTCTATCACTGAGATTGTTTTCATAGTGGAGTCCAGGCAACTTTCATTGCAAGTGAAAGAGCAGAGAGATCTGACTGAGGCCTGTAAGGTGAAAAGTAGAAATATGAAATCATAGGGCTTTGGGTTTTTTCCTTTCCTTTGACATGAATTTGTATTATTTATGTGATTGTATAGGTTTCAGCAGAGATAGTCTTAGCAAGCAGCACCTCTCAGGATGTGCGTGGACAGCCCTGAGCTGTGCTATGAGCCCTGGGATGAATGGATGGATGGATGAGTGGGACAGCCCACGGTAGCAGTGCCTTGCACTCACAGCCTATTAGTCCCCCACTGGGCAATCTGTGAGTCAGAGGGACTTCTGAGATGCCTTGACTTATGTCCTGTGCTTTTAAAATCAGTTTGGATCCACTAAGAGATTCTGTACCACAATTACCCTCTTCTTCCTGGATGCTTATATGGCACACCTGCTTTTTACACTAAATTGCAAACTCTTGAGGGAGGCAAGTTCTTTTTTTAGCTTGGTGAATGGTGCCTAGTACCACTGGGGTTGTTTCATGGGGATTTTGTCTGCTACTGCAATCTAATGATTAAATAAAAATGAAAGGAATCTCTGGGGCTAACGCTCTGCCAAAGAAATCAGGATTTTCACTTGGAATTTTACTGTTTCATGCCTAAACTCGGGCTTGGCCTGGCTCAGGTAATACCACTTCATGACAAGAAAACTGCAGTGCAGCAAGCTAAGAGGTATTGATCACTCTAGGAAATTTGAAGAAAAGCATCAAAATTAGAAAAAGCATAACTATTTCCACCCCCCCCCCCCCCCCCCCAGCAATGAATGCAAAATGCTGAGTAAACAGTTTAGAAGAGCTCTGGAAACATAATTCCAAATGCATGGTGTTCAGGTCTGTCCATATTATTATCTGATGCAAACAGCTCTGCATCTAGAGAAGATATTTGCTTTTTTTTCTGCCTGACACACTAAGCAGACAGTGGTTGGGTTGTCTGTCTTTTACAGCTGTGAGGCAGAAAGGTGGGTGTCACCCAGTTTCACAGCTACAGTGCTGAACACTGCTCCCTAATGTGAACACATGACTTGTCCTGTTCCTCTAGAGCTGGAAAGCTTAGGCACATCTCGTGAAGTGCAGGGCTCTTGGCCTTCTTTGCCTGTGAGACAATGCTTTGCAGCCTTTATTGCTACAACCACATTTTTGTCTTCTTGTTCAGAAGCAAGTTATACTTTATTTCAATTAGTTCCATGTGTAAATCCATTGTTCTGTTATTTTTAAATGGGAGATAATACCCACTATTTGGCTAAATGTTGTCTTTTTCTCCTGCTGCTTTTCTTTCTCCTTCTCTTGTGGATTAAGAAAAGTGGGAAGACCTGAAAACAACTCAACTCCCAATTTCTTGTTCTAAATGGGCATGGTCCTAAGGATGTGTGTGTGCCCTGCTCTCCCAGCTGTCTCAGGGAGAACACACCACCTACCAGACCTCTGCAGTACTGCACTGCACTGAAAAAGTCTCCAGAGTTGGCCATGGAGAAAGGTAGCAGCTTCCTACTAGTTTGGTATCTGTTTTTAATGATAGCTGAACAACAGTCCAATAAGAGGAGAGGGATAGTGAGGAAACCCTCTGAAGGATGTTATTCGGGAAATTCCAGAGCTGCACCACTCACATTTTACGCATGTGTGCTATTTTCAAAGCAGGTACCACACAACCTGGAGAACAGAAGGGCCACTTCGTTATAAAGGCTGCATTTTTAATACATGCCACAGGAAAACTGACCTGAAATGGAGACAAAAGTTCATTCATATCGTAACCACCCTCAGGAAGAGTGGCTTTGCTTTTCTCTGAGAAGATGATATGCCCCCAGTGAGCAAGAGCTGGGGCTCAGTTACGTGTAAACTCCTCAAAGCCCATGGCAGGCTTTGGACTGTATCTAATTTATTGGTCACTCTCTCTTTAGCAACCGAATGGAGGAAGACAGCAGACATTGCCCAGTTTCACAGTTAATGGGTTGAACTTGTTTCCAAAGTAAATATTGGACAGCTTCTAGCTCCCGGTATTTTTCCATCTCTCTCCCTGTTTGTCCCTCGATCTCTACAATAGTAAATCAGCTGTGGGGGGAGCTGTGAACTCCTTCACTTCAACATGCTGTGCTCTGGACCGTTCACCTGGGGTCCTGGGGCTTGCATGAGATCAGGTGCCTTGTGTGGATGAAATCACCTCTAGTCCTAGATGCTTGCAGCACATATCCACATTGACCGTGTTGTATAAAACACTCTTTGAGTTGCTCGGGATACATGATGTTAGGAAGTGACTAATGGAATCTGGGGATTGTTTTCCAAGCTCTGCTGCATTGTGAGTTTGAAGAGTCACTTTTTTCCTTCCACCTTTTTCTTCTCTGAGTATTTCAGTGGCATCAGTAACACGTCTGTGCTAGCTGCAATAGTTGTAATAATTCTAGATGTGGTGTTTGCAGAGTGGTTCTATTGACTTCCTCACTTCCCTATCTCAACACTTCTGAGGGAGCATTGATGAAACATTTTTCCAGAGTTTTGACATAAAAGGTCCAGCTGAAATGGGGTCTGCAGAAAGCCACAACTCTTGGTGTCCTGAAGTAGTGGTCCGTGTTTTCTGTGTCGGTCTCTGAAGGCTTGGCTCTCTTTTAAAACATTATCAGCTTCAGTGGAGGTAAAACAGAACCATGTAATGGAGGATTTCACACCAGGTATTTTATGGCTTTCTTTCTCAGTGACACAAATTGTACTAGAGGTAAAGCGTGGAGCTGGCACCTCACATAATTTGTAATGTTGGGGTTAAGAAAGAAATTTATGTGAACAGCAGCACACACCCCTTGCCTTCACTTGTCCTGCTGGGATGAGGAAAGCAAGGCACTCCATTAAGTGAAATAAGATGACAATGTTTGCCAACAAAGCCTTACTTCTCAGCACTCAAGAAAAAGTACATCAGCAACAGTTGATTTGAACAAATAATGTGATCCAAATTCTGTGATTTTATTAAATGGTCAAGTGACTTTGTGCTTTGTTCTGCTTCACTGAAATGAAACAACACATTTTCGTTCCAGTCTTTTGTCTTCTGATGGTATATTTTTTAATACTCTGAGTTGAGATAAATTTTCTTTGATTCCACAGAATAGATGATAAGAGAGAGAACAAAAAAATTCCTAAGCCTTGTAGTAAAAATACTCAGGTGAATTAAACAAGAAATCAGGCTTAAATCAGCCTAAATCAAATTACCTCTCGTTTCTGAAATTACGTCTTAGTAATGAATCAGAGGACCTGGCTCCTGTTTCTCATGAGCACTTATTTGTGTTTTCCAGCCCTAATAAGTTACTTTGTACTTGCTAGTGCTGCAGTTTCATCGGAGCTTTGCAGGTGAGCTCATCTCCTTGTGAGGCAGGTACACACTGTCTTCAGTTTAGTGATGATTAAGCCAAGGCACAGCGTTGCTGAAGGGCACACAGAGGGTGAGCCAGGGCAAAGCCAATAAGCAAACACAGGACTCTGTGCCTTGTCCAACCTGTGACAGCCTGACAAGCAAGTGAGGTCATTTCCACAGGGTCCTGAATATGGCTTGTACAGCAGGTCGCTAGGTTTGTGTAATTTTAAAAAGATTTAGCGGTAGATTTGGGTACAGTATGAGCACATTGTTGGATATTAACCCATTTCTTGATTCCAGCTAGGTTTGAGCTTCAAAAGCAGCATCCAGAGGGACAGGATGTATTTTTATTTGCCTTAAAAAGAGCAGCCAGCATGACATCATCCCCTTCAATTAGGCAGGCAGTGATCTCTGCAGTGGAGGGGGAGGGAAGATGCTGCCCCCAGATCTGTTGCTCTAGAGCTGGCTGAGTGGATGGGAATAACAGAAGTGATCAAAAGGGAAAGATCTTCAGTAGGGAACAGACGGTGGGGTTGCAGAGGGGAAGAGTCTTGCTTTGACTTCACAGGAAAGAAAGAAGGGAAATCTGCAGGAGCCATGAGAAACCAAAGCGTGAAATACTCACAGGGAACAAATGGTGGGTAGCTTTAACAACCATTTGAGCAGGGTCAGAGAAGAATAAAAGGACTTATTGAGTCCACTTGCTGAGACAGAATTCACACAGTGCTCATTTGGCTGGCAGAATGGAAAATGGCAGCAATCCTGGGAGTTAAAGAACAACCCTTGGGCTGCAGACACATGGTTACGTGCCAATGAAGAATACAGTGAATTAGGGACAGCAGAACAGAAGCAGCTCTAATTTGGTGTCATATTTTGCCTTGTCCTTTATTCTGTCTGTTCTAGTTGCTTTTGGAAACATCTAAAACTCGCAGTAAGAATGTGGTAGTTCTCTCCTCATTTCCAAGGCACACTTTTGAGGGACCTGCCATTCCTCTGTTGCATGAAATCGTCTTGACGGATAGTAACAAGATACAGAGGGAGATTGAGGCCCAATAGTACGAGCCTAGTTATTTCCAAAGCTACTGAAATCCCTTCCAAGCAAGAAGCTGTTCCAGTTTAAAGCAAATTATCCAACATTTGCTCATTCTTGCTGCTGTTCATTCACGAAGCAACTGCCATCATGATTTTTATTTAGGGTAGGAAATACCCTGGCATCACAGGGCCTGTACAAGAATAGTGCCCTGTCTTAATATCTGCTGTGTGTTTTCACTCCTGGCTGTAAATTTTGCAGGAGACATAGATTTGAGACCCTTAAGTGAGCACCAGATTATCACGGCTTTCTTTCAGGGGCTCAGAGAACATCACCAGAAATCAATACAGCTGTCCATGAAGTTCCTCATTGTAGATGGTTGTAGCACAGCCAGGAACTGACTCTGCTTCCAGCGATGTGGAAGGTACCTCAACAAGGGCAGATGTCTGAATCTTGCTGAACTTCAGCTCCTGTGTCTTTAAAATGTGAAATAACCCCAGATCTAAATTATTTGAAGCCTCTGTTTTGAATCCATTGGAACTCCATTCAGATGGAGCTCCTGGGATACTGGGGAAACTGCCCAAAGTCTTCCAGGCAGGAAGAGAAGAGGGCTGAAGAATAATGGGATAATATGCATTCAAAGGCCCACTTGGATCCATGTTACAGCACAGGCTAAAGATCTCCAGTTACTTTAGCCGGGTACCTGAAATATCTGAAGTTATCAAGGCTGTGTTTTGCTGTCATACCCAAGACAGGGAGTGGAGGCACTGAGAAAGTTGCTCTAGACAAATAATCATCTTCCAGAGTTCAGAGAAGACGTAGCTTGACAGGCATTAGTCTCACCTGCTGGCACATCTGTGTGATACTGAATTATTGCATGTGGTGAGTGTGAGCTCTGTTCAGGCCAGTTCTCACCAACCTCCCAAATGCAGGTGCAACAGAAAAATGTATCCAGCATTTCCAGCCAGCCCCTAGGACTTTGTTGCTGGGCACCTCTGGCTTCACTTGCCCTCTAAAAGAGGACCTGTTTCACTGAGTCAGACAGCTTGGCTTTTTTTGATATAGGCAACTATAACAAAAGCGCTACACCATTCTCAACTTAGATTATAGTCTCCTTGTAGTATTGTGGGGCATTATAGCAAAGTCAGTGAGGGCTTTTGTTACTAACAATGATAACAACCAAAGTTTATATCTGGCTTTAATTAAAGAGCAGGCTAAGGTCAGTATTGGGGGCATAATCAAAGGCTCCATGGGATCTGGCATATCGTACCAAAATTTTTTAGCATCTGCTAACCTTAATTGATTTGCACACAGGACAACAGATTGGCTGGGATGTTCTGAGGTGCCATATTGTCAAGCCCCACCAGTTTTCTGGACATTGCACTAGGACTGTTTCTTCTTGTTTGCACATCTTTCATCGTGAAAGACCAAGCTGTGTAGAAACAAACCAGCCAAGTTCAAGCTGTGATCTCTTCTGCCAGGCTAGTGCCCAGCAGTCCTATTAATTATGCTGGTTCTGGCGAGGGATAAAAGGACTAAACAAATGAACTTAAAAAAAGGCATGAAGAGGGTGTAATTGTACAGGAGGGAGTAATTGTACAATCATGTCTTTAGTTCAGAGCCGTTCAGCTCCCTGACATTAGTTCTGTGTTACTAGACATGGTTTTGTTTCCATGTAAAACATCTGGTAACCGAACTGAGGCAAGATATTTTAAAAAGTGTTTTAACAGCTTTTCCCCGCAAGAAGCAGGGTTCCGTGGCAAACACAATTTACCCAGGCCTGGCAAACTTTGTTCTCCATATCACCTTGGAACAACTGCCTCAATTCCCTTTCCTTTCTTAGCGGGATCTTGCCCTCTAAGTGTCCTTAGCTGCCTGTTACATGAGAGCATGTGGCACCCAAAAGCGATGCTGAGGAACGCAGTAGTGTTTTATGGCCACCATATTTCCTATAAGCAATCCTGCTGGTGACAGGAGAGGCTTTAACAGCACTTTTGCTGAATGGATTTTTTTTCAAAGTGATTAAGGGGTCTTTCAGAGATTACAGACTTCACTTACAATGTTGGGAGCTGTCAAGGAAAGCCAAGGAGCTCTTTTTGCTCTAGGAATATCATCAGAAGTCTTTCAGGTTTTTGGTTAGATGCAGACATTCTGTAGCATTTCAACACTATCAGCCCCTGCCAAGTTCAGAAGAAAACCACCAGCCAAACCCGTTGGTGGATGTAGCATCATGTAAGATTCAGATGTTTCAGGTTAGATTATTTGTCGGGTTTACAGCAAAGGGCTGCAAAGCTCAGGATGAGTTACAGTGTCATGTTCTCCATGACTTTATCCATCCATCAGATTGAAAGGATTTTATAAAAGCTAATTAGTGCCATCCCAATTACAAATGAAGAAGTAGAGGCATTAAGAAACTTGCTGAGGGTAACAAAGCTAGGAAGAGCTGGAAACAGGGTCTGCAACCCAGGAGCTGGGTGTTACTCAATACCCTGGGGCCGCGTTACCTCCCAGCAGCTCAGAGGTGAAATCGTGACTTCTCTGAAGCTGTGAAAGTTTGACAGTTGACTTCAGTGAAGCAAAAATACAACCCCATGGGATTATTCCGCCTTTATTCAAATGATCCAGACTTTTTGAGACAGTCGGTCTTTGTGGACTCTTTAAATGTCCCGAAGGCTTTGGTCTTTGTCCTGGGGCATATTTTCTTCAGAAGAAAGCCCAGGCTGGGCAGAGTGATGCAGTGCACCTCTGCTGTGGTGTGGCCTGCAGGCTGTACCTGCTCCATGAACTAGACAGGAGCTCATTAACTCCACTATGTACATTGCATAAAAACCCTTTACTAGATAATCTTACGTAAATGTGTATCTTTTTAAATACATTAATTGCTTCATTTGTCCTCTTGTGTTTTTTCTAAAGATGAAACAAAAAAGAAGTGGGAGTGATATTAAGGAAAGTTTTCATTGCTTTATTGTGTTGATCAATGAGTATTACAGCAGATATGAATGCCAAGAAAACAAATACACAACCATAACTGGGGATGCAAATAAGCTTCTATTAACTAGAGCTCTAAAGATCAGAGCAGCTTGTATTTCTTGGACCATGTTCTGCTCACTTTATTCCTTGAGGATTATAAAGAATTGAAGATCTGGAAGCAACTATCTACTCATTTGTTTATTCAGTGCAGGAATATGTTTGCATTAGGCACCCATCCAAAAGCAACTTGTTCTATTAAAAGGGAATGGGTCACAGCAGGACACTTAGAAATGGATTTCTTCAGTAGCAGACTGCAAACACCCATTATTTCCAGTTCTTTTGTAAATTAATGAGGTTTTTACTCTCTGTAAGTATTACTTAAAAGAAATAAAGCGCAAGCAAAAGAAGTCTTAAATATGTGAAAAGATCACAGATATGAACAAATAAATTTTCATTAAATCTAAATGTTAAGTTCCTTAAGTATCTAAGTAGGAAGTACTTTTAGATAAAGTGATAGTGCCAAGTGAGCACAGAAACTAAACAGTCTCCTGTATTTAAAGAGCATTGAGAGAGCAAGTTGGTGAAATAAGACAAAAGTAATGTTTTGCACTTCCATGGCGCAAAGGGAGGAATGATCTTTCCACGATTGTATGGAGCTGGAAGCCACCACCCTCGTTCATCCTCAATCTCAGCTTGGTCTTAAATCAGTGCTTTTGAGCTCAGTGGAACTGTTTGTGGAGTTACATGTCCAGAACTTCATGGGGGAGTGGGAGAAGGTTCTCAGCAGGCCCATTCTTGAAGGACATTTGAAATCTGGCTTTTGTGACTGGTTCAGTTGAACACAGCCACAAGCCTGTGGAAAGAGAACAGGAACTGGGATTAAGCTTAAGTTGCTCAATGTGCAAACTTGCCAGGGTTTTACTCATGTTGCTTTTTATTTCTTCCAAGTTAAAGCCAGCATGGATGGTTTGCATGAGCTGACTGGTGGGCAGTGCTGTGTAAAGTCATGATAAATTGATTGCAGGTCAGAGTTTTGAAGTTTGGGGATTTGAAATGGCAACGGAGCAAGATCTGGATTTTTCTGTCTCTCCTTGAGACAGTTTTCCCTTGAAAGGTCATTTTGGCAAATGTGTAGAATGCGCTATTAGAGGTTTTTGATCCTGCAGAATTGAAAATGAGTGTGCTAATCTGGAAGGCAATTGTCAGACTTTGAAGAGGATGTTTAAATCAAGAAGTTGTTTTTTAAGCAGGGCTCTACTCTGGTATTGCCCACATTGGTCAAAAAATTCTCAGAGAGGGTGTCAGTCTCTATTAAATTCTCAGCATAAAGGGATTGATAGAAGCAGAAACAGTAAGAGAAGGCTATTAGGAAAGTTTCACATTTAAATCCTGTTTTAACTGCTGCTAGAAGGTTGTGTCAGATCTGATTTCCATATTCAACACTGGCTTGCTTAAACAGAGTGAAGTCTTCAGTTCCTCAAGTATAGTACATGCTCATTTGCTCTCAAATTCTTATTTGCTCTTTGCGAAAGATGTGGAATTCTTACATGGATAACAGATAAGTGAGACCATATGTAGTATAATAGGTTGTATTCCTATTATGTTGCTCTTGGCACCTCTCATATCCTCTGAGTAAGTATAAAACTGTGTCTCTTTCTTCCCCCTCCTCATACGAGCAGTTCTGCATTTGCCATTGAGCCAACAAAAAAAATCCAGTTATGATCCTATCCTCAGGAGTGTGTATGTACCTCTTAAAAAGTGATTAATTTTAACATGGCTAACTAGGGTGTTCAGGGAGAGAGAGATGTCACGGCCCTTTTGCTTGTTGGAAAGTCTAGGCATAAAATGCATTTGGGAAAGAAATGAGTGCATAAAGCCAAATCTGTTTATATTTTTAACAACCTGCAATTTGAAGGAACGTTAAGCTAGTGGGGTGGTTTTGGAGATCTTCATCTGAAATGATGTTGAGGGTTCCAGTGTAACTGGTGAAAAATCAGTACATTTAAGAACAAACTAACAGTAATACAAATAATAAAGACAAAGTCACATGGGATCAGAGGCATGAAACTGATGCACTGCATTGCAGGCAAAAGTTTAAAGAAACTTGTGTGTAACCAGAACTGGGAGTGGACTTGGAGGGCAACGACTGAGAAATAATGTGGGATGTCTTTTGTCTTCCTCAATGGATCAAACAACAGTATCTTCTAATGGAACTGGAAACAACTGAAACAACCAAGCTCTAGATGGTAGGGTGCTATTTTAATGATTAATCCACAACCACTGAAAAATTTGGTGGTTCTCAGAAGACCTTACTAAAAAATTATGTTTGTTCTCCACCAGTATTTTTTACGTGGAAGGGGGAGGTGATGCAGGATAGGAAGGAGCGGGTGGGGGGGGGGGAAATCTGGTTTCCATTGGAAAGATTTTTAAATGGAAATTTCCAACCACTTCTATAGTTAACGAGGAAATAGAACATTTTGTTGAAAAGATTTCATTGGGAAACAATTTCCGTTTTTCATCAAAAAGTTTTCCAGCCCAACTTTTCCAAGCAGCTCTAGTTGTCTCACAGAGAGGCTGCTTGGAAGCTGATGGCACACAAGGGAAAGAGCACAACTCTGCTGGCCTCGAGAGCGTCCTGGAACGGGGGAGGTTGGCTGAATGCGGGGCGGGAGGGGATTAGGTGATTCTGGGAGCAGTTCGGATTACACTCATCAGAGGGCAGTGGTGCTTGCACACAGTGACCCTCTCTGTGCTCTGTCAAAGGGTTGCACAACTTATTATACATGGCAGAGGGATCGTTTCATGCACCAGTGAAATGCAGTCTGTTGTGGGTTGGAAAATAGCAATGACTGGACCTCAAAAAAGGCTTAGATTCAGTTTGGGATACCATAGAAAAGTCAACATTTGCTAACAGTTACCAGCCTATTGGTATCTGAGACACCACATTTTCCATTTATACTCAGAGCAGGAAGTAACTGTGGTCTTTTCATATACCACAGAGTGGTACTTTTTCTGGCAAATGTTCACTTTTTAATGATGACCGCTATATTTTCCATTGTTTGTGCTAAAACTCTGTTCACAGCTTAATGCAGTTGCGACGCTCTATGTTAATCATTTATCCATATGGAAAAACATGTAACACACACTTCTTCAAACACTTAGGAAAATACTCACATTGACCATATACAGAAGGACTAAAGAAAAATCACCCTTTGTAGTCTTCCTGCATCCTTGGCTATATGTATTCCATCTTCCAGGCTTGCTGATACATATTTGTTTCTAAATTATCCTCACGGTTCTGATAAGATCAAATCAGGTCAAGATAAAAACAGCTGATAGCTGTTCCCTTCCTTGCAGGTCAGCTCACTCCTTGTAGAGAGAAGAGCCTGTCTGTGCTGTCAAGTGTTTTTGAGGTCTGCTGCACCCACAGCTGAAGCCCTGACTGCAGCCAGCAGAGCTGAGATTCGGGCATCGGAGTGGAGCAGTGCTGCAGGCCACTGCTGCCAGCCGAGTCACTGCACCGGCGCTGCAGAAGTGCCCTCGCAGGGCACAGCTCTGCCCTTTTGATCTCTTACATGGGGTTTATGTCAAAGCCTTGTGTACAGCAACAAGCCAGGGCCACTTATTTGACCTCGGGCATCTGTTTTTTGACATAATTTGTAAGCACTTTTAGAAGCACAATGAATAGAATCAGGGAGGATTTAGCTATAGCTGTTTTCGTTTTTGCTTGCTACAAATGCTGTAATCTGTCAGCTCAGCTGGGGCAAAGGACCTCGTTGACAACTCACAGGTGTCTCTGTTGCTCTGTTGTTCCAGTATTTAAAGGGTGGCTACAAAGAATATGGAGACTCCCTTTTTATGAGGGGTCACATGGAAAAGATGATGGGTAATGGGTACAAGTTACTCCTGGGGAGATTCCATTTGGACACAAGAGGAAAATTTTTCACAGTGAGAACAATCAGCCTTTAGAACAATCTCCCCAGGGAAGTGGTGGATTCTCCAAAATCAGATACTTGTTCAGCTGGACAGGGTGCTGGG
Organism: Falcunculus frontatus; assembly: GCA_013398115.1. Taxonomy (NCBI): domain Eukaryota; kingdom Metazoa; phylum Chordata; class Aves; order Passeriformes; genus Falcunculus; species Falcunculus frontatus. The sequence goes on along the minus strand of VZRV01001534.1, from coordinate 251,426 downwards.
TCATCTTGTCTAGACCGTACCTTTGCCAGGAAAGGTTGCACCGGATGATCATTTAGGTCCCCTTCCAACCTGGTACTCTGTGATTCTGTGATATGATTCAACAGAATATAACTGTGCTGCCTATCCTGTAAATGAATTAAGGGCAGATTTTACCAGTCCTCTGGCAAGGAAGGAAGGAGAGCTTTTTCCACACCTAGGGATGGAGGGGTCTCAAAGCTGGGGCTGTGCCCTGTCTGTGGGACTGTTCCATTGATGCGGTTTTTAGGAGAGAATAGTTCACAGAGAAGCTCAAACTCTCCCTGCCTGGAGGGACAGCCTTTCTCCTGTGGGAGCAAACACAACCAGTGATTGCTCCTTAGCACAGACATGGGGAGGGCCTTAAACCAGTGGAGAAGCATTCTCAGGAAAACCACCAGTAGGGCAGTCTATTTTGGGCTGCCCTGGGATCCATGGTCGGTCGCTTTATGTGCGAGATGAGTTGGTGTGGCAGGAGGTCACCTTGGCTTAAGAGGGAACCCCTCACTCAATTTGGAGAACAAAACAGCAGTAGGAAGAGTTGGAAAGGGGGACAGGGCATGGAGCAGAAATATAGAAACATATAGAAGCCTCTCCTGGAACTGCAGGGATGAAAACAGTCAGGCCCACCCTCTTCTGGAATTAGAGCTGGTGAAGATTATGAGGGGCAACAAGGCGTTTCTACAGCTACATTGGCAGCAGAAGGAAGGGTGTTGCTAACTGGTGCTCCCGAGATGAAGAGGAGCCCCATTTGAGCTGCTCATGGGCTCAGTGTATCTCAGCACCCAAAGGTGGCCAGTCCTGACATGGGGACAAGCAGTGCACAGATTGTGTTGCGTGACAGCCTCGTCTGGTGAAAGGGAAACTCCTTCTATCCCCCCAAAAAGCAGGGCAAGTTTGTCCCATGCTTCAGAGAGTAACAGATTTATCTCTGGCTGATGGTTGGATGATCACAATCCAGCAGCTGTCGCTCACTAGGCAGGTTTACAAGAACTACTCTCCCTTCTAGGCAAATACAGAAGGACCAGATTCCACCTGGCTTGGTATTTTGCAGTCACAGGGAAATCAGCAGGAAGCTTGTATGGATCACACGAGAGGCAGGCAGGACTCTGCCCTGGGGCTCTTGCAAATGCAGGGTCGGTCTTCTGAAATTACAGAAGTTGCATCTATTTCATGCTATTTGAAGGATCTGACCTGTTATATTTATTTTGCAGATGGCTTCTTTGACCTGCTGCTGTTTCTTTTTTTTTAATGAGGTTCTCAAGAAACATTTATCTATTAAATCAGGTCATTAAAAAAATTACATTTCCTTCCTGAAGTCCGTAGTGGTTTTTCTGTCTAAGAAAAGTGGGACATACAACTATCATTTCCCATGTGCATGATCACAGAACAGTATCAGCAGAGACCAGGGTCATTTTTATAAAATGAGCATTGCTCCCCACCATTCTCAAGTTGATAAATAAACAATGAGCTTCCATAACCAGAAAACAAACCAAGGTCTCATCAAACCAAGTATTTTAAACAGAGAAAAACCTGACTGAGTTTTCAGGTTTGTTTCTTTTTTCTTCTTCAGTTTTCGGGGTTTTTTCCAGTTTTTCCAAATTATCCATTACTTGTCTGACTCTAATTTTATTTGGAGCCCAAATTTAGGTCATGTGGAGTGCTTGTCTGTGTGAGCTCAGAAGAAAAGCATCAGCTTTTCCAGTAGATGACTCTGGGAGATCTTGGGAAGACCCTAAGGCCTTGCAGCACATTTGTGAGCTGACTACATCCAGGAGCAGCACTGGCTGCCGAGGGACTACAAGGGAAAGGCTCATGCCCATGTTGTAAATTTTTTTATGTCTTTAACAGCTAGGATAGCAAGGCTGTGGACAGACTGCTTTTTGGGGGGGGTGTTCTAAGAGACCATGTTTGAGAGAAATAGTTACAGAAGCCAAAAGTGTAACAGGGTGTACCTTTTTAGCCTAACCAGTTATGTTCCATTTCTCAAGACTGATCCTAGGCCCTGAGCCATTTGCTTATGTAGATTTTATAATTTTTCTTGCCTGTGACACCGATGCACTGAGGGTTGATCCTACCAAGCACTGAATACACTCAAATTCCATCACACTGCCTTTGCAAGGGGAGATGAGTCTTCAGTACCCTCCTGGCTCCAGCTCTAACATGTTCTGAAATGAGAATGCTGGATCTAAATGGGTTTTAAAAGACCTTAGGGTATCAGTGGGACTTCTGAGGATAAGGGTAGCATTGGGTTGGGCTGTAGTGGTGGAAGTCCTATTATTCTGCTATTCTGAGAACTGTGCTTTGCAAAAAATCTGGGGATTAAATTCTGAGTTTTTCCTTTCATGGACCCAAGAGTCAGTGGTTTTATCCCAAGTGTGGTGAGCATGTGTCTTGAAGGCAGCTTTCAGAGCAATCTAACAAATATAAGCTCAGAATTTCCTGACGCCCTCGTGTTTAAAAGTGAGCAAACCAACTCTTGCTGAGGCAGAGCATTGCCAGGGTGATTGGCTTTTGCACACCTTGAGGAGGGCCTTGCCTGATTTGTAGGGCACATTTTATATGCCACTGCAGTCCTCTCGTTCCCACCAAGAGGTTGTTGTGATGTGAATGCTGACAATGCTCAGCAGGCTGAATTGCCAATACCCTGTGGCGAATCTTCTGTTTGTACTGCTGCAAGCACAGAAGCAGATGTCCTGGGCCTTCCTGGCTCTGCTGCTCCAGTGCTTGCAGCAAACTTCACAGGTGACAGCATCTTAGCGTCACCCACCAAGTGTCTGGGATCCCTGCTGGTGACTGTTTGTTCTCTTGGGCCAAGACCAACAAGTGCAGACGCTGAACCGGTACAAAGCGACCTAAAAAGGAGGCACATCCCGCAATCCTACTTAGCTTGAGGTTGCTCTTCCATGCGGCTCTGTCTTGTGAGGGCAGAGGCAGTGCCTCTGTGATTTAGCACTTTCACATTTCCCCTTGGTGCGTTTGCAAGAGACAAATCAATAGAGGATTTGCCGAGCTGTGAGGAGGCTGTAAAGTTCTACAGCCATGAGCACAATAAATAGGAGTGGCAGAAGCATGGGTGAATTGTGCAGGTTATGCCAGACAAGCAGTGATAAAACTTTTATAGTCCCATCCCATATTTTGTGTGTGTCCCATCTTTGCCTGGCTTTATTGGGTTTGGGGTTTTAAGTTTTTTATTGCAAATAATTTGTTGCTATGGCAACAACTGTATCCATTAAACTGGGTGGAGCTTAATGACACCCTCCGAGGCTAAGATCAGTTCATCATTTAATTTTAATGATGCGCTGTAACATTTGCTGCAGCTTTGTCATTTTATTGTGGTTTCATCCGTCCCCACCATGCCCTTTTTGTTTTTCCCACCTACTCATTGTCTCCAGAGGCATGGATGTAGAGACCTCTTTTGGGCAGGGGCTCTCTTCACTTATAGTGTCTTTTAAACGGTCTCAAATATGCTGCTGGGTTAATCCCAAATAATCTCAGATTTGTTGTTAGCAAGCTTCATTTGGGCAGAGAGAGACACAAAAAGTAAAACGCCTGTTTAGTCATGCACTTGAGCAGTAGTAGAGAGGGATTTATGCTAAGACAGGTACAAATAACTATATTCTATAGCTAGATCTCTATAGATATATATTCAGCCTCCCTCACAACCCCTCAGCTCTTAGAACAGTGCAGTTTCCAGATTTTCTAGTTGTGGTGAAGAACAATTTACCTTATGGTTACTTCTGTTTCTTATTGGTGTAAAACCACTTCTGGTACTAATTCTAGAGGATCCTCTAAAAGATAAACTGAGAGTGAACTCAAGGTTAAATTGCAGTTTTTAAGAGAGCTGCCATGTGATTTGGACCTGAATTTCTTAGTACAACGGCAGCCAGGCTGAATGTGGATTTTGGAAGGACAGATCTATTCCTTTTGGGTATTATACTGGAGTCAATTCCTTGTTTGCCAAAGATAAGTCTGAAATGATTGCAAACATCGAGTCTCACTCTTTAAACATTCTATACTTAGAAACAGAGGGCTGGGGAATAGGGATTATTTTAGAAGGGGGTGAGCTGTCATTGACCATAGAAAGGCAATATGTATTTATCAAATGCCTATACTCTAAGGGGATAAAATTATACAGAAATATTTTTTTCTCATTTTTAGAGGAGGTCATTTGGGAGGTGGAACATAATGACGGTTAAATAACATTCAGCAGAACGAATCTGTGGCCCTCGAAATGATTTTATGACAGGTGAATAGTTGCACTGAAGTCAAGAGTAATTTTAGTTGTGTGTAAAGAAAAGCATGGAGGTATCTTTAATTAGTTTGTCAACTTTGATTTCAAGTGGAGATTCATCATATTTAAGACATGGAATCTTCCTTGTGATTTCCTAACTAAGTGTTGCAACTTAAAGGAATGATTTAGAGGCATGTAATGTGACTGATTGATTTAGGATCCATTTATACTTTTGCTGTTGTTACCACATGTCTCGCTGTGGATCCATGGACCCCTTCTCCATCCTCACACAGAGCACAAGCTCAGTGAGCACCAGGCCAAGTGTCTGGTGTTTGTGAAGCATCTTGTGTCCCAGCACGTGCTTTTCCCCAGGCAGCATTCATTGCTGGTGGTGTGGCTGGGATGGCAGGGCCAGCCAGGTGGGCCAGGACAGCCTGCCCTCGTGAATGAGAGGTGGCAAGTAGAAAAAAAATTGCTTAAAGCACCAACATCAACCTCAAGATGAAGAGCTGTGGAATATTTTCCTGCCCACACAGTGCTATGTGTCATCCAGACCCTTCTCTCCTGCCAAGCTAATCACTCCATGTACAGCTTGTAAGTGGTTTGAAATTGTGAATGATATGTTTCTGAATAACCGTGAATATTTTCATGAGTATATCTTTAAAATTTTCCACAGATGGTTCTGTGATTATTCTGTGATTTGTCAAATATTTGAATTTTTTCCTACAGAGCAAATCAGAATATTGTTGTGAAAAAAATTTCCTAACTTTCTAGTGTTTCTACATTGCTCCTTTCAATGGATGGGGTCAATTTTGTTATCACATGGAACAAAGAAATCCCAAGGCTGATGACACAAATGTTTATGCTTGTAACTTGTTGCCTTCAGGTAATTGGGATTTACTTCCTTGGACTTTTGCTGGATCTAGTGTTAAACATCCATCAAAGTACCTGGAGAGGAATGGGCAATGCTGAGAGCAGTTGCTTGAGGCAGAGCAGCTCGTGGGGGAGCTCAGTGGCAGGCCCAGAGGGTGACCCACACTCTCTGGGCAGGAAGCATGGACACCATTGGTTATCCCTTGCCAGGAAGCGTTTGGGAGCTCTGGATAAGGCACCAGTGCCCCAGTGCCCAGTGCCAAAGGCAGCTCCTCTCAGCAGCCCGTTTGCAGACATTTCATCAGTGCTGTAGCCTTGACATGCTGACGTACCAGACAAGTCGAATGCCTGCATTTCAGCACTCTCTTATCTGTCACCTCTCCCAGGGAGAGCTTTTCCTGTCGTTTCCAGCCCTGCCCTCCTGGTGGGACACAGCTGCCAAGTAGAGGTGTGGTAGGGAAGACCTGGGATGTTAATTTTGCCCTGGTTTTCTGCGGGGTGGGGGAGGCCAAGGTCATGCTTCTGTGCCCCAAGGCCCAAGCAGAGCTATCCCAATGCTGCTCCCCTTCAGCCTCTCCTGCTCCTGCCACCCCAGACACTTGGAGTGGGGCAGAACTGTGCATTAATGGGGGAAATGGTGACACTGAGAATCCCTCTGTTGCCCTCCACACTGCTTTTCTCAGGCTGGGAAGGTGGGGACCAAGCTCTGGAAAAGAGATGTCCCCTGCCATGCAGGGTCTTGTGAGGCGAGGAGCAAGCACAGGGTTGTGGATCACCTCCAGGTGCCCAGCAGGACCTGTGGCCTCCCTGGGTATGTTTGCCATCTGGAAAAGGGTACCAGTCATTTTATTGTTTTAAGGGCTGTTTTCACTGACTTGCTATTTTAAACAACCCTACTTGCAGTCCCTTGTTTAAAGGTGTGGGTTGGGCTCTGTCACTGCTCTTGGTGTAAACAGGTAGCAGTCCTCAGGCATCAGCTGGCTTTGCTGGGGTGTCACAGTCAATAGGTAACCTGCGAACTGCAGGCTGAGGGATGAGAGGAACCAAAGGAATTTCTTCTTTATTTATTTAAAAATAACAAAAGGGAGAGAAAAAACAGAACAACCATGTTTCTCAAGTCTCACTTAAACTTGAGCTGCTTATCCAAAGCATTGTTGCCTGTAAACAGATCTTGAGTCTCCTCTTTTAATAATATCCTACTTGTCAGGGTGACAACTAAGCTGTCTGCTGCAAGGAAAAGAAAGAAAGAAAAGAAAAGACCTCAACTACTCAAAACCACTCAAGTTTTTCCTTTATGAAATACATCGATAAATATAGTTCAGCTAGCACCCTGCTGGTGTTATCATGTCTGAGAGCTATGGCAAGCTTTCAAACAAAGCCAGCAAAACCTATACTTAGAAGCAACCCTCAGATTTTCATGCAAAGCACAGAAAAGAAATGGGAGTGATAACAAAAGGGGGAGGATGGTGGCTTGCCTACGTGTGTCTGCCAAGCCAGCTGCTGTGTCAGACTTTGCTGTGAAAACCCTTCGAATCATGATTTCCAGGAATGCAGCTGTGTCTGTGCCTCCCTGTGCACCACCACGGGTGCATGCCCTCATATGTCTGACCTTTTCACAAGTGTGTTGACATGTTCAGAAATAAACTTTGCGATGTAAAGATAACGTATTGGGTTGGGAATAAACAAATCAGCCCTAAGAGAACAGGTCCTTTAAAAGCCATGGGGAGCTCTTGCCAGGCTCTGGATACATGCTCAGGTCTGGCAGCTGCTGCTGGCATCCTGCTTCTCTTGTGTCTGCGGGACCTTTCTGGGGCTTATCCCTGCAGGATTGAAGCACCTTGTGTGTGTTCATCAGCTTATCCTCACCTCACCTCTGGTGTGTGTGTGTGGGGGGAAAGTGAGAGAGGGAGAAATGAACACCTCTTCCACTCCTCTCACCTCAGAGAGGCTGCTGCTGCAGCTGGGAGACCACTGTCACCTAAGCCCTGGCATGGGGCTTCACCCCAGGACCACCTTCCTCACTAGGTCTTGTCAACCTGTGTGGTTTTTAAAGCCTCAGATGCTCCAAATTTCTTCTTCACTGTCCCTTGTCAAAAGTAAATGTAGCACAATGCCTTTTCTGAAAGGGTGGCCCTTTTCACAGGCACTCTGTTTCTTTTCTTCAGGCTGGTGCTGTGAGCAAAGATAAGCTTCTCTATCAGTTCACCATAGCTCCAGGGCAAATAAAAATCTTTCACTGTAAAATGGAGTTTTTTGGACTGCCTAGGTGAAATCCTTGTTGGGTACCTTGTGCTCTCTGCAGGTGCCTTGGAGACAGTCCCAGCCTGTTGGGGAAGGACTCCAGGCACGAGAGCACTCTCCTCCTTCACAGCACACGGACCACATGTCAGCAGTGGCTGGTGGCACGTCTGGGCTGACCTGGACAGCACAATTCCCTCGTGTATCTTCTGGACTTTGCCCTGGTTTCATCAGGCAGGGAGGGGAGGTTGCCAGGGGATTAGAGTGCTGGACAGGTGCTCAGAGGTTAAATTCCTGCTTTGCCACTGACTTCTGGTGCTACTTTGGCCAAACATACAAAACGTGGCCTTGCAGCCCTTTTAATCACAAAAGTCCTTTTTAATCCTTGTAACATCTTAAGATGTAAATGGAAGTGGCTGTATTCAGTGTTTCCAAAGATCCGCAGCTTTTGTTTTGCTCAAGAGAGATACACCTCAGTCCCTCAGGAGGATTGTTGAAACTCGTGCTGTGTTTGGTTGGGGAGGGGTGAATGCTTATGTTGGGCTTTTTACATTTAAAACTCTTGCTGACTTTGCTTGCCTGTGGTGAAACAGTTTGACTAAGACTACTTCTGTAAAATGAAAAAACTGTATGGTCATGTCTTGATCATTTTGGGCAACTACAGAAATGGGTAATTCCTGTCACAGACATACATATCTGTTTAGTCATTTGCTGAAAAACTTTCTTTTTTTCTATCGGGCTAATGGGAAGCCATTGCTCTGAGCCAACAGTTGTGTGGATTTCTCCATGGGACAGCAACTTCTTTTTATTTCACTTTTAACTCATTGAAGAAAGAGTTCATCAAGCAAAGTCCTAAATGAAGCACTTAAGCAATATTTAACTTTTTTCTCCTAATTTTCTTATTATTTTTCTTGCTTTTGGAGCAGATGTAATCTGATCCTGACAGCTATTTTGAGAGAGATTCTCAGTGCTCTTTAATTGAGAGCAAGAAAATGGAAAAGTGCCAGAGAAACACATGAAGATTAGGAGAAACTGGACAGAGCTATAAATGTCGTCCCACTTTAAGAATTGCCATTGACTGCAAAGCGGCTGATGAACATTTTCTAATGTAAGCTCCACTGTTATAGCTTTTGAGGGGATTTATTCAGAACAGTGACTTTTTCAGTAATCTTCTGACCCAGCTCACCAAAAGCTAAGCTGGGAATGCCACACTTGGCTCACTGCTTTATTTAACATTTTCTGCTGTCTTAGCTAACTGTTGTTCTTTCTGTCACTCATTGATCACTGAATCAGAGAATGATGCAAGTGTTATTTGAACAACAATGTTTGAGGATTGTTTATCAGTGACTCCATGTCTGCAAGAGGCACATTTTGCAATATGTACTTCACATTTTTTCTGGAAACCTGGTGCTGTTACATGTCTGCTGGCTCACCTCACCTTTGTGTGACTAATTCCCTATGGATCCCACTCTTACCTGAACTCTCCCAGTGAACTGCACTAACTGAGGGTTAATGTTGCTGGCCCTGGGAGCACTGTGCTTACTTTTGTTTAAATGTAGAGCAAACGTGATCCCTGCCTTCAGAAGCCATAATTGAGATGGGTCTCACCTCCTTGCAGAGAGGAGGAGTGCAGGATGGGGTGGAACAGCAGTGGAGAAGGCAGGCAATGGCAAAGGATGAGGCAGAGTCTTTTTGGTTGTCCTCATCCTGTCGTGAAATGTGCCTGTGAGACATCAGCCTTGGAGGAGCACTTCACAGTCGCTCTTCTCCTCTGCCTGGGCTTTTGCCAGCTGCTGGTTCAGCTGAGCCAGAGCCCCAAGGTGTTGACTGCTCTCTCAGGAGGGCAAAGGGCTGTGTTCACCTTTTCGGGGAAGGGCATGGCCAGAGGTATTTTCTGTGCACTGTCACTAGAAAGCCACACCATCAATCAGGCTTTGCTTTGCAGGGTCTACAAAAGAAGAGTCTGGTGTGCACAGCTCTCTTCACTCTGCTGCGCAGGGGTTGGGTCATGCCAGTCCATGTAACCCAATAGTTACCCCGCAGGGAAGCAGTATCAGTGTCATATTCCATAGGAGAATGATCCGACCTTTCTTGTTTATACGGTAAGCGTGGCCAGGAGGCTTCTTTGTCAGCCTGATAGTCCCAGCTGCCAGCTCTTAGTGTGTCTTGTGAGCTCCAAAGCTCTTGCCAGGGCTTTGAAGTTAACAAAGAGTTATTTGGAGTTACAGGGTTTTATTTCATAGAGAACCCCTGTGCATGGCTCAACTGAAAATGTTCTCCTAAGTCAGAACTCACACATTCAGCAGTGCTGGAGTGGTGGTGGGCTGGAACAGCATGCAGGGAAAGCAAGTCAGTTTGTCTCTTTCCAAAACCTAAACATCATGAAGGTAAGGTTGTCTTGATAGTTAAGGACAGACTTCAAGATTTTGCTGCTGGAAAAATCAGCAGCTCAGAAGCTCAGAAGTTTGCATTTTAGTAGAACATGCTGGTAAAGACAGCCTTTGTGAGTGACCAACCCTCTGATTCAGCTGAGACTGTAGGGCCTTTTTGGGTTTAACACTGGCAAAACATCTGAGTGATATCTACTGTTCTCCAAAGAGAGGCTCAGTTCCCTCAGGTTTTCCCACACTGCCCCAATATTTGATCCCCATGGCTCACTATAGGAGATGAGTTACTAAAAGAGAGGTCCTTAAAAAAGGATGTGCTCAGTCTCTCTCTACTTGGTTCAGAAATGTGGGTGCCTACCCAGTAGATCTTTCTAGTTCCCAGGATGCTAACATGATATTTTTTGTATAAAATATCTAAGAAAAAAACTAATCTTGATTAATATTATGCAAGCAAATGTGTTTATGAGACAGAACAATATAATTCATCTATCAAAGCAGATTTTTTTTCTTACAATTACAGAGACGTTTCAAAGCCCTTAACTGGATTAAGGTGCCTGTGTACTGGCTGTTAGATGCCTGCACACTGTCAGAGAGTCTTCCCTAAACTGATAAGAGTAACAAAGAGAAGGGAGAATCCCCATTGTACAGGATAAAAATGAAGTGATTCTTTCCAAGTCACAGATGAGGGCTGTGGTAAAGCTGGAAACAAAACTCTAATTCTCTCCAAGTCTCAGGCTCTTCCTTGCAAATACTGCCTTGCTTTATTGTGCTTTATCTCATCCATAACAATAAAATCATGCTGACTGTGTGCTAAGGGAGCCCTTTCATGCTCTTGGTGCTGCTGGCCAAATGAGATGTGAATGTATCTGAGCAGTAATTGCAACTGATTAATTACGGCAGCAGCATACCTGACATCACATCTGTTACTCTGATGCTGTGCTCAGCCTCAGTCAGGGGCAGACCATGCTGGTGTAAAACTCCTCCCGGGATCCATGGCTCACTGGGATTGCCTGAATATGCATCTATGCTTCTCACACAGCAGAGCAAAAGGCAGGGGTCTCTGCAGGAGCCAAACCCATGATCTCATGAGCTGTTCTAGGTCAGGCTGGCTCTAAACTTGAGCAAATCCCTTTCTCTGAAGGGTATCCTGCTATGGGGGCTCAGGACTGGGCTGTTGAAAAGGTGGGAGGAAGAGGCGTGGCATTTTTTGTGTGAGCACAGGTCATTGAAGTCACCTGGCCAGGGGGGCAGCAGATAAACAACCTTTCAGTGGCACAGTCCTTGTGTCCTTTCTGTCTCCTCAACACCTGGCTGCTAAAAATAGTCCTGTGTCTTATCCAGGACCCTAGAGGAAATGGTTCTCCATCTCATATCAATATTTTGGATTATAATTCTCATTTCACTCTGGGGTTAACCTGGGGGTTTCTGTGTTGTATTCCCCATAAAGCAAGCATGAGGCCATCCATAACAAACTCATCAATCGTTGGAGCTGGCAGCTGCTGAAGGTGGAGAAGACACAGGCTGCAGTCTATGCCCTCAGGAGCCCAAGCTGAACATCTGACCTGAGTTTCTCAGGACCAGGTATGTGTTAATTTGCCAGGCTTTGGGCTGATTGCAGAAGAAACCGTCCTTGGTTTCAGCCATTCTTTTTTATATGTCAGAATGTTACTCAGTCTGATTCTGTACGGTATTCTCTATTCTCAGTAAGTTTCTTACAAAGGTCTTTACTTAACAAAAGCCTTACAGAACATTGTAAGGGAGAAGTATTAACATTAAATTACTGCTGAAACAAAGCTTAATTAACAAGTGTGAGAAGTGAGTCAGGCTCTCTTTATGAAACCTTTTTGATACAATTAGATAAAGAGAAGGTAGGTAGCACTCAGCTTTCAAGATTTCTTTATCTTTGGTATCTTTATCAGGGTCTTCCTTCCAGGCTTGGACTTCTGGCACAAAACTCAGCAATTTTAATTGATAGATGCAGATAGTACTGCCAGAAACAGAAAGGTGTGGGTTGGTGTATAGCTACTATCAACATTGATGGGGAGTGACTGGGACACTCACTTCTGCCTTTGCAAGCCTTCCCTAAGGAGTGCCAGCAGACTCCATGTATTCTCTCTGGCCAGCACCAGGTGTTGCTGAAAAACTGTTACACACAGCAGCAGAAGTCAGCAAAGAGGGCAGGTGAGGAGGCTGGAGAGTGCCAAACCCACTCTAAAGGCTAAGGGGAAGTTTTGAGAAGATGCTCACATTTAAGGTTAAGCCTTCAAAGTTTGGCCCTCAGCTAAAGGACTTTGTGGAAACAGTCCCTTTTTAAAAAGAGCTGCACATCCATTGAAAGCAGTGACTGATGATTTTGAAGAGCATCTGGAGCCCTAATCTTTCATTCAGACCACACTTTCTGTCTAGCTAAGGAAAATAAATCGTGTGCTCTTATTTATCTTTCCTCCTCAAATGCTCAGAGATTTGAAAGCTGCAAATGTAGAAGCAGCAGAAGGAAATATTGTCTTCCACAAAAGACATGATTCCCCTGTGAAACACAGGAATTCAGCAGGGTTCAGGGAAGGAAGGGAATTTTATGGTTGGGCCTTAGAGGAATTATGCAGCCCAGCTGTAAAGGAAAGTCATGAGTTTGATGTCTGTGTTTCTGAGTGCGTTTGAACATCGCATGCTGCTGGGGAACAAGATATTTCATGTGTATTTTCGATCTTTTATTTATTCTTTTGGTTGTAACAATTGGGTATGAATATAACATCACTTATGAAGAGCAGAGCCTAGAGAGAAGCTTGTGCAGCAGGTGTGTGCTCCTGTTGTTTTCTCTTTGGACAGAGGAAGCAGAGCCATGAGATTGCAAAAGAGGGGTCACACTTCTACATGCTTGTCTGTGTGAGTATGTGAGTGTGACTGCATTCCTGTTCATGTACCCCACAGATAGTGTTTAAGTGCCCTTACGTCCCTATGTCATATTAAAAGCAATACGAGATCAAGGCTGCTGAAAATGATCTCCACTGTGTCAGAACTGAATGTTTCATAATCTCTGGGTGAAATGCCACTTTTTCATACTCCAAAACTATATTCTGGGAGGGGATAATGTCTACTGTATGCCTCTAATTGTACCTTTTCTATTATCCCTAGAGACAGTGAATGTCTTTTGTAAGGGCTAGTGGTGTTCTCTCTGTGGTATGAAATACCTTTCATCTTTAGGAACCTCTGCTAGCTCGCTGTCATGGCTCATTATTCCAATTAATCACTGATGACAGTAATACTCACAAAAAAGTTAGTACGTATTTATCCCAATGAGGCTGAGCCAACACTCTCATTCTGTTTCTAAGTGACTCCAGTGGAGTTGGCGTGTCAGATTATTGCTTCACTACCTATGGTGGTGGGGTGTAAGTGTAGTAGTAAAAAGAATTTGCTCAGTGATTCCCTGTAAAAAGGCTTGAGTCAATGCTCAGAAATGTTTAATATATCAGTCAGATGTGGAGATGAGCTTCCTCACATGATCACCCACAGCATCTCAACCTCAACCAGGTGGGGCTGATTTAAGGAGAACCTGTACACTTTATTGCATCTTCATTTTGATCTCTTGGTTGGGCCTTCTTGAGGACTGGCTTGGATCTTTGCATTGATTTCAGCAGGTCCTTGTGTCATGCCTTAAGTAATTCACAAACATATGTATATATATAAAATCTGTATTTTTTACAGTCAGGTTCCTGACCACACTAATGAGCCTGACACTTGCAGGCAAGCCCATGTTTCTTATATGAAAAGGCTGAGAGTAATTATATCTAATTCACCCATTTGTCTTTACATGAATGCAGCCTCTCTGGAGTACATGTACTATCTCTGGAGTACAGTGTGTCTGCCTGGTAGAAAATCAGCCTACAAAACCCAGAACAAGAGAATATGCAAAGGATTTTCCACCCCAGAACCAGAGGAAATTTCCCTTCTCTTCTCAAAGGCTGTGTTCAATACAGATCTTGTCTCAGGATCTCATCTGGTGTAGTAGACTGTCATTCAATTTGTTTACTTCTTTTTTGGTGCCAAGTCAGAGTCCCGCACTTAATGAGCTCGTTAGCTGCCTCCCTGTGTTAGAGGTGAACATAGAAGAAATGTCAAATGGGTTACACAGATGTAACTGAGGGCAGAACAAGGCTCTGTATTTTTTAGAAAAGTCCCTGAGTTAACTTTGGAGGTGTAATTCCCACAAGTCTGAGGAGTTTCCTATCTCTCACTGCATTTGCCATGGTGCCAAGTGGCCAGGAAAGTGGAACACATTCAGTTTAACAAAATGACCCATTTTGCACTGCCTGGAACAGGTTTTCCTGGATAGGAGGTGTTTCCACTTCTGAGCAAGTCACAGGCAAGCTCAAGCAGAAGAAAAAATTGTCCCATTCCACTCTGAGTTTCCAAGGACCCCCACAGTAAAGCATTCCCCTGCAAAATGCATGAGGGATCACCAAAAATTGCGCTTATGTCTCCTTAGGGTAGGTGCTTGATGTCTTCAGTTTGATGCTTACCTCTGCCACAGTTGTCCTTCCATTGTCATCCCCCTTAGGTGGACATGCTTAATGAGGGTGGAGTGTGGGACAAGTGGTTTGACTCTTGGTGCTGATAACAGCTGTATTTGTTGCAGTAGGGTATAAGTTGCTAAATTTCTAAGCTCTCTGTATCGGGGATGCTTAGAGATCTCTTTGTAGCTGGATTGGAAATTAAGATGTAGGTATCTTAAATCTGGAGAGACTCTGAAACAAAATGCAAGGGGTCCCATTCCAGGTGAAGGTGTCAGTCTACCCCCTTTTTTATAATTCCCTGCTTTTCTAGGTGAATGGCCACAGGTAGCCCAGGGTGGTTTTCTGTGGTTACCACTGAGTTCAGATGTGGCAATGCTGCCTTTTTCTGACATAGTTCATTGTTTGCCCTTTCCTATTGCCCTCATAACCATTTGTAAGGACTTTCTGCCTTACTTCTTTGCAACATCAAGGTGAACTTAGTGCATCTCTGGCAGCTGCAAATGTGGCAACAGAAATGAACGTTTAAAACTGGTGCATTGTGCATTTGTAGGTCCTCTGTGGCTCGTTCCTTGTGCTGTCAAATTAATTGATGTTATATCATTGCTACTTCAGCTTAATACAAGCACAGGTTTTGACCTGTATGACCTTAATGTCCTTGCAAACATTAACAAAGCACAGTTGCCTGCTCTCAGATGAAATAAAAAATCTTTATGGATGCAAGGTACATGTTTGTTCAGCTTTTAAGTAGGGAGTTTGAAAAAGTACCACCACCAGAGATTTTTCTGTTCCCACTGATTTAAACGGGAATGTTCTCAGATACTCCAGTAATGAGTAACAGCATAAATTCTGAAGTCAGACAGATAATTGCTCTTTCAGACAAAGAATTTTTGGGCTTTTATTTATGTTTATAGACTTATCTTTTCCATGCTGAGACTTTCAGGCTGTGTAAAAGGCATCCAGTCCAGTGATATCTCCACAGGGTGGTACACAATTGCCTCCAGGCAGTGCCTGTACCATAGATAGGTGTCTACAGAGCTGGTTCAGCTTTGATTTGTGTAGGGTTGGGGATCAGTCTTGATGTGGTCTGTTCCACCAGGACCCTGTATGCCCTGCAAGCTGGTTCACCCATCTGAGGAATGCATTGCTGGTTGTTCAGATTATCCTGTCTCCTGGTATGGTACTAAATGCTTGAAATATAAATATTGAAGGATACTGTAGTGATGGAAATTTGGTTTCATACCAAGAGAGAGTGTGTTTCAAAGCTGAGTGCACTCAACAGTGCACGAGTCCCTTCAGTGCTCCCTGTGCTTTGTCCTTGGGACCATCAGCAGCACTTGCCTCAGTGTGGTGTCACTGTTGGAGAGCCTCCTTATGCTCAAGCTCAGCTTCCTAGAAAGTAACTGCTCAGGAAGGAAAGCTCTGTGGAGTTCTTGTAGGGACAGGCTCACTAGGGCTGAAAGCGAGAAAATGAGACCTTTGAATTGATACACAGCAGAAAAGTGTTAAAATTGATACCTGAATTGAAACCACAGTTCTGGTTTCAAAATTGGAACCTAGTTCAAAATTGTATATTTCCCCCCACCCTTCCTGTCTAGTCCTAATGTCTAAGCTTATTTGGGTTTGTTTTGATTTTTGGTTATTTATATTGTTTATTTGATGGGTAGGGAAGACCATGCAAATATAGTAACTTCCCCCCAATCCTTATCTTTCTCCTCTTTAAATTAAACATTTTTGAAGTTTCTAAGGGGAAAATTGTAGTGATATAAACTGTGAGGGGGGGAAATGAGAAAATGGATAAAGGAGAAAATCATTGGTAGATATTATGCCTGAAAATGCACTGCACTGTGAAGCTTCCTTATGTTTGTCCCAGACAGCCAAAAGCAAGGGTAGCATGTGCAGGTTCATTTAGTCAGTTGTGTTATAATTTTCAATTTCTTTAGAAGGAAACTCTGAGCACTCTGGGAATGTCTCAAAGCAACTTGAATTAAAGAGGGTTTCAATATTTAGAAGATCATTTGATGTTTGTAAGCAAGGCTTTGTGACATAGGGTGTGAAAATTCATTAGAACTTTCAATGATTAAGTAGTCTTTTTTATGTCTCGAGAATGGCATTTCTTTCCCATCAGTATGAATACAGGGAAGAAAATATTTTTCTGGCTGAACATCACACATGTGTTTTAGCCAAAGGGTTTCTTTCTGAGAGATTTTGAGGGACTCATAACTGGCTTTTGTCCTTACTGCCTTTATTCATGTGGGTGTAAACATGGTGTTACTGTATAAAAGGGAGCATGAATGTTGCCATATAACTGCTAATCCCATTAGTGTCTGTGAGAATGAGGTTTTCCATTTTTTCTGAAGAGTAAACATACTTATTTAATTTTCATGTCAAAGCTAAATATTCATCAAAACATTTTATTTTTGATGCTTCTATATTCCTCCAAGAAATTACACAAAAAGCCATCACAAAAGGGAAAAGGAAAATGTTACATTTCGCCTGTCCTGGAAATCTGTAGGCTGATACTTTTTTCAGAATGAAATGGTAATTGAAGCTGACACATTTCACTTCCAATGAAATAACATTTCCTGATACTGCACTGGAAGGCTCTAACCAGTACTAATTGGGAGGCTCATTTTGCATGCATGGGCAGGACACAGGCTTCACTGGATGAAATCATTGACCTGTGTTTTACTAGGAGTCAGACTTGATCAGTGATCCTTCCTGCTTTTTAAGTCTATTGAAATGATGTCTTTCTTTTGAATCAGTGGTAATTTTCTTAAAGAATTGAGGTTTTGCAAATTGTTTTCAATCTTCACACGGAAATGAACATTTTATAGCCCCTTTCTGCTGTCTGTCCGTGTTGGGAATCACCAGTCTCTGGGGGACAGGTTGAGGAGGCTTCTTGAAATGAGATATAAGCCACTCTGGCTGCCTTGCAAAGAGGTGAAGATGTTAAAAAGCATGATAGGTGTGGTAGTCGTGTGTGTCTGGAAAGAGCTGGGGCAGGGAGTAGGAGCAAGCTGCCCTGACGGGCACTCGATTGCTGTAATCTCTGCAGAATCTGGCCAAGTGTTACAGCTGCTAGGCAGAATTACTCTTGCATCCTACACTGACCATCTGAAGGCTTCTGGTGATAATTGCAGTGGAAAAGATTAGGTTTTTCCTTTAAGATCCTGCATAAAACTAGCTTATGTTTGTGAGGTGGTAGCAGAAAGGGTTTCAAGTGCTGTTTCTGTGCAGTGACTTGCCATTTACAGAGCACAATGTGGGCTCTGGTTGGGATTTTATCAGGGGTGCTAAAATGGCTGCAGGGCTGTGCAAGGAAGAGAGTTCACTGCTGAGGCCTTAAGTGGGGAGGAGCTCTGTGCTCCTCAGCTATTCTCACAGTAATTCCTATATGGAGGACAGCATTTTTCACAGTTTCACTAAGAGGTGGCTAAACTGACCAAGCTCCACATCCGTGAAGATTCAGAGCACCAAGCTCCCACCAAAACTGGATAGGCTGGTCAGGCATCTATAATACCGTGAGGAGGTCAGCAATAAGCAATATGCCTAGAGGTAGTCTGTGATGGAGCAGGATGCTGATCTTTAGCCTTCTCACTGGCCACTATGGAAATTGCCTCTCCCAAACAATCCCTGGACTTTAACAGTGCTTGAACAATTACCTGCTGAAACGTCTGGATCAGGTTGAACACATGTATTAATGAGACTCATCCTCAGATCTGTTCCTGAGGAAGCAGGAATTTTCCAGCGCTCTCCATTGGTTGATTGGTTGCCTGACAGGGTCACCATGCTAAGCTGGGAATAGGGCGTGAGCAGAAAAGTAGGGTAGATAATTCCAACAGTCCATGTTTCCATTTTATTGGGAAATTTGGCCTTCACACTTCTTTTGGCATCTAGTGCCACTTTTTCTTTTCATGCTTTAACTTGAGGCTAGATTCTCAGCACAGTCCAGCTGAAGGGAAACAGCTGTTGGCTGAAGTCCTCTGGAAAGCACTCCCTTGAGCTCAAATCTGACCATTCTTGGCATGAGCTCCTGCAGACAACAGGTGACTCATTTTGCTCTGGAAAGCGCAGCCATATCCTCCACTGTCTCGTCAAATACTATAGGCAATTCATAGAGCAATTCCAGCTTTGCCTCCTCTCCTGCTAATTGAAGAGAAGCTCCATGCTTACCCTTTGCAACAAAGCCAAACCAATCCGGAATTCACATTGGATCCAGATTATCCCTTTGCTCTTTGGTTTAAAGTAACACACAAACAGCAAATGAACAAGAGATTCTCCCTGCCAAGAGATTCAGTGTGTGAGCGATGGCCACTTTAAAGGGATACTGATGGCTACTGTAAATGAATTACTAGATTAAAATATCTCCATTGAACAAGACTCCTCTTGGGTGATTGTTGTAATGCTCAACAGATTTACAGTCCAGAAGCACTTAGGAATTTCAAAAACCCACCTGAAACACTAAGGGATTAGTGAAGAAGGCATGAGGTGGGGTTTTTTTGTATCCCCAACTGACCTACCTCCCACACTAGCAATGTCTGACACTGGAGGCAAATAGGATAAGCTTTTATGTATCCTGATTTATAACAGTGTTTTCCAAAGTGCCTTACTGAAATTGTAAACAATGTGTTCACACAGTAAGAGGGAGGAAATGCCAATATATTAAAATCAATGGACCAAATTGTATGCTATCCTGAGAGTACTTTTGGCCAGGGGATGGAAGTGACCTGCGTTTGGCTGAACAGGAATTGATCCTTCTCCCTTGCTATTTATGCCAGCACAAATGTGCAGCACATTTGACGTCAGCACACAGAGAACGGGCACGAGTACAAGGGCAATTGGGCCCCTGAGGTTCCTGTTTGATCACCACTTGAGGCAAGGGGAAGCTGCACCTACGAGGTGCTTCACCTCCTAAAACAGGCCTTCTGCAGAAACTCCATGTGCAGTCTCAGGCTCCCACAACAGCACAGTCCTGAAAGGAGGGAGGAGAGAACAAGGAAACTTGGCTCAGGCAAATTTTGAATAAAAGCCACCATTGCAGATGAGCTGAGTTTACCCCCCAAAAGTTCCTCTTTTCATTACATTTTTCACTGGAAGAGTCAGATTGAGGGTTTGCATTGGCTTTCTGCCTTGGCCGTGTGAATTCTCAGGGGTGGGGAAAATGTTAGTAAGCTAGTAAATATCCAAGAACTAGAAGAAAATAGGTTGAGTTGCCAAAGTCTTTTTAATCTGTTCTGAAAAATATTTCCTCTAGGAACACTTTCCCATTTGGAACAGGTGCCTAAAATTTTTTTTAAAACCCTGCAGGGGTGACATATCTTTTGCTGCCTCTGCAAAACTTTCTTAAATCTGGCTGATTACCTGCATCCCCAAATCCCCACAAGTAGCACATCTTGTTGTGACTCTGCTGCTACAGTCACTGAGCCCATGCTCCATGCCAGCCATGCTCTGGCTGCTCCTGCTCCTTTGATGCTGCCTGGTGTGCTGTCACCCTTCAGAGCACTTGAAGGTGTAGGTTTGAAGTCAAAGTTCAAACCCATTTGTCAGAGAGGAGGGAAATGTGTATGAAAACCAGCCCAGGAGCTGTATTCCTCTGCTTTTCCCTGTAGCTGTGTGGACATCACTGCTGTTGTTGCTGAGGAAAGCCAAAGGACAGCCTTTTCTGTGTGTCCTGGCACTGAGCTGCTGTGCAAGGTCCCAGCTTGTGGAACAGACTCTGGTTGCTCTCATGGCAGGCTTTGCAGACACTTTGCACTGAGACTGGGGGATGGAGGGATGTGCTGCTGCTCTGAGAGGCAAGAGAGGAGTTCTGGCCTGTAGCGCTGGCTTCTGGTGGTGTTCTCTGCTGCTTCTTTGAGCACAGAATTGGATTTAGATTCAGGGTGGTAAAGGAGTTGTTGCACAGCTCTGGCCTGGGCAGGTGATAGGGTGATGATGGTGATGGTTGTCTGGGCAGCTGTGCCCAGAGCTGATTTCTGCATGGGTTTCTGTGCAGCAGCTCACACTTTCCAGAGTGACTCAACATTTCTCACATAGGGGTCTGATGGTGGAGACCTGGCCTTGAGATCTGTGTAACTCTTATCTGGTGTGAGCTGGTGAAATAGTGGAATTTCTCCTGCATCACCAAGGGCTGCTTTGAACTGAGCCCTGAGGGTTTTACGGGGGCCATCAGAGCCCCAGCAGCCCTCCAAAGGACAAGAAGCCCTTTGGTGCTGGAGTGCAAATGCCAGTGGGTTTGCAGTGTGGGTGCCCCACCTCAGTAGCAAAGAGGGGTGGGGTCTGCTGCTGCCCACCAAGCCCTGCCTGAGTACACAACCTTCTACTCAAGGCAAGTCTCAGCACACGTGAAACATTCACCTTGTTTGTTCAACTGTGTGTGTTTCTGAAGTCCAAAATCAAGAGATCTTTTCCCATCTTGGGAAAGAGATGCTCCTAATCTGGATGTTGTGAAATGCTGCTTGAAAAATTCACCAATTTGAGAACTCAGCTGCATGGATCCTCAGCTGTCTGTCTCAGTGGCACTTTCACAGGCAGCAGAGTTGACCCTACTGATTCACCAGACAAATCTTCAGTCCTGGTTTCTTTCCCGTAAGACCTCCTTTTTCACTCCCTCTTTTTAGCTTGAGGTAATTAAAAATAAAAAATGCTGGGTTCTGCTTTGTCACAGTCCTCTGGGAAACTTGTAGTGGGAACATATAAGTTTCACCCGTACCTTTAGAGTAGGGCCCTTGCAAGTGGCTGGCCTCTGGTGCGTGGTGACAATGCAAATAAGTAACAACACTCAGATGGAAAATTCCACAGATGAACTGAAATCTTTTCTGAAATTCCTTTCAAAGTGAGACAACAACTGTACCTCAGCAGAGAGCCTGCAGTGTGGGGATCCATCATGCTTAAAGGAGAGCAAAGGGAACATCTGTGAGTGCTTAATTCAAATGCTGAGGGTCCAGAAAACTTGGTGAGTGAGATTGTATTTCATATGATCTGGAAGTGTACCAAAGAGTAATGAAACTACAGAGGAAGCAAAAGATATGCTCTATGTGGATACTTACCCTTTACGGCATCTGAATTTCCTGGGTAGCTCAACTCATCATGAAATGTGAGCATCAGAAATGAGCTACACTCACATATGAATTCTGGCTTACACTGTCATTGCCAAATGTTATGTGGATGCTGCAGATGAGAAAAACCTACTTCCCATACATGGAAATATTCACTATGATAGAAATGCATTTGTTTTTTTCAAAATGTGATTAGCAATCCACCAGAGTTTTCCTTTATTTTTGTGTCCATCTGGGGATTGCCACCTACATCCTCGCATTTTCATTATGTGAGGAAATAATAGTTTTCATATGTTGAGAGAATGAAAATGACCTCATAGGCCTTTTCTGACACATGTGGCAGATCCTACCTTCTCCCTTGGTGACAGAGTGAGTCATTCTGGAGTAAACTTCACATTTTGTAATGGAATGAGCAGGGAATAGTTTTTTGAAGCAGTCTGAAAATGATCTCAAATGAAAAAAAAAAATGAATTCAGCTGTTTGCATCATGGCTTGTTTCTGTTCCATGGCTGTTCCAGCAAATTCAGCTGGCAGCTCCCAGCCCTGCTGCCTGACTGGTGCTTTACATCAGCCCTGCTCCTGCTGGAGCCTTGAGATCAAGCCCTGCCCTTAAGTCTGTACTCACCCCACGAAACTTCTCCTAAAAATTGCAGCCAAACAATGGGGGAACTGAACCAATCCTGTGTGAGCTGTGCCACAAACCTTCACAAGTGCTTAAACACCCCAGACCTATGGTTTCAGTTCACTTATTTTACTGCCTTTTTTTTTTTTTTAAATAGCTACATTAAAAAAAAAAATCACAAAAATAATGGTGAGAGGAAACCAGTCATAAAAGTCATTGGCACTGATTTCAGCCCTTGTGTCCATAGTCCCAGATTTTACTCAAGTGGGACAGGTATTTGCAGGAAGATCCTTGTGGCCATGTTTTCAAGCTCCTGCTTGAAGCACGTGGACGTAGTTAAATGTTCCAAAACACCTCCAATCCGTCCCATCTTCACAGTGATGTTTGTAAAGGGTTTGGAGCCTGCTCTGCATGCTTTCCAGAAAGCTCTAGAACATAAATTTAGGTGCCTAGGTCTCAACTTCTCTTTATTTCCTGGACTTGCTTGGGTTGTAGAATCCTTTGGAAATCCTTAGCCATGAAGGTGTCCAGTACACAGACTCCCAGCCTATCTGCCTGATCTCTACTGGCACACATGACATGAAGTTCATCAAATAAAAAAATAAAATATGAAGGTTTTCATGAAGCTTTGCGTATTGCAAGGCAAAATGTTTTGATCAGTGGTATCTAATGCCTCTTAACACGGGGCAGACTGGGTATTGTGATCTGTTTTGCTTTTGCTGGTTGATCTTGAGCAAATTGCTTCAATGTAACTGGGCCTCCTCTTTCATGTCCTCCTCCTGTGAAAGAGGGATGCTCAGTGTTCTTTGTAGCAAGGCACTCAGACATCATAGGAGTCAAAAGCTTAAGAAAGTTTCTGGAGAAGACAGGGTGAAGAGCAGATTCAGTAATGCTCAGATATGTGCATTTTGTAAGTGTTTTGCGTGTTTTGTTTAGAAAAAAACTTTTATAAGTATTCAAGGAGAGAAAATCCCTCTAGAGTTTCAAAATACAATACTTGGATTTTTTAGTTGGAAATGTCTTGGTTTGTAATATTCTTCAGTGTAACTCAGATATTAAAAATACTTTTAAATGTCTGGAATGAAAACTTGTTGGATCTTAAATATAGTTCTCTTAAACTTCTTCAATATCTTTTAAAATGCAGCCAGACTTCTCCTACTTGGAGCTGAAATCCCATTATGTCAAATCTTTCATAAACTAAGAAATCTTTTATCGCTGTGGCTGCATCCATAAACTCATGAGAAATATACATTTGCTGTACAGCAATAGTATTGAGTTCACTGTTGAAATTGGCCACTTTGACTTATCTGGTCCACCCTGTATAAAGCATGTATAAAACTGAAATCAGACACTCCACCCTCTGAATTCCTCATAAGATTGATCTATGCAATTTACAGTTTAAGAGGTGAGGTGAACCTGAGATAATGGCTGCAATTGATTCTCATTTCAAAGATGATGCTTTGTTGTCAAAGATTAATGGCTGGAAATCTCTCATCACCTCTGTTTGCAGAGCTGGGTTGGGCTTTTGTGTCTCTCTCCAGGACTGAGTCCTGGACGCAGTTGTTTTGGTGAGCCCTGAAATTCCCAAGCTGCTTTTCTTTTCTGCAGAGTGATGCTGTCATGATTTATGAAGAAAATCAGCTCTTGGAGTTTGTTTTGCTTGGCTTGCAGACAAAGGACTCCAACCCCATTTTTTAATAGAGAAAGGTTAGGTGGGAGGCTTTATGCTGTGCTTTTTAAATGGAAAACTTCGCAGCTAAATTGAGAATAATATTTTTCTGTCTAAACTGACCTTTATACTGATACATCCTCTGTCATTTTGGGCCCTTTTAAACTGTGTCTTAACTTCTGCAGGTTTACTGTTCTCCTTTATCATTTGCAAGGGAGACAAAAGTCCTAAGGACGTGTTCAGACAGAGATACTTTTGTTCCTCTTTAAAATAAAATGGGACTGTGCTTTGGCCCGGCTTCCAGCACCACCTGTTCCACTGCCATATCTCCATGCTGCCCTTTCAGCATGGTCTCATCTGGGCATGCTGCATCCACCTGTTCTGGGTTTCCTGAGGGCACTCGGCAAATTTCTCCTTCTTGGCACCTCTGCCATATTTTGCTTGGCCCGTTCCTTGGCTTTGGCAGAACTGGGACATTCAGCTGCTTGTCTGAGGGGAGGGAGTTGTAGGAATAAGTGAATTTGTGATGCCTGAAAGGGAAGATGCTTTGTGTAGTTTTGAGGAATGGGCGTTTTGAAAATAATGTCGTTCATTAAAAACAATGGAATTAGCAGTAACATAGGGGAAGGAGTTCAAAAGAAAACTAGTAACAAGTCCTGAAGCAGATTTTTTTTTTTGAAATTATCTTTCTGCCCAGTCTGAGCTCTTGGTAATGGCACAAGTAACAAGTATTTCTCACCATACAGTGGCAGAGTGGCTCTTAGTGTTCTGCATTATGAACCCCACATAGACCATGGAGGGATGTCCCTCATGCTGTAACAAAGTAACCTTTTCAGTAGGGTGGGTTTTTTGCTTGTTTGTTTTTCGGTGGTGATACTACTCAAACTGATAGTTTCAGGCTTTCAATTTCTTTCAGCACTGGAATTGATCCAGAAGCTTGGCAACACTTTTGCTCTTTTTTTCACATTAGGAAGGGAAATTAATTAAAATAAAAACTTTCTACAAAACGGTCCATCACAGAAAATGGTTCTGGAAAAACTAAGTGGGTGTCTACCATCTCCCATCAGAGCTGCAGGCTCCCAACCCACCAGCTTCCAGGCCAGAGGCACCCAGACCCAGAGCCCTTGGCTGTGGAGTAGCAGGTCACAGATGACTCCAGCACTACAATTTATCCTTTGTTGGAAATTTCAAAATGCTGGGCTTTTGTGTTTAGTGGCTGTTTTAAACCAAAGTGAAAACAAATTTCAAGAACACACGAAACACCTGGAATTACCACAGAACTCTGGAAAATGCTGGGTGGAGATCATGCCGTCTCCAAGGTTAGTTTCTGCCTGTGTGACCCTGGGTAATAATTACAATTTTTTGTGTGTGTGTGTCCAGGTCAAATAGCCTGAAATAGTGCATGTCCTGTCCCCCCACTCTGAGTGGTGTGCTTCCAGCAGCAAGTGGGAGGTGGATGAGGTGGATGTGGCATGAGGAATGCTGGGAGTGTCTGAGGGTTCCAGGCTTTCTGGGGGTATTTTGGGGTACACTGTAAGGAAAAAGATGATTGCTGATGTCACATCATCCTTCTTGCTGTTGGGAAAGCAGCCTTTGGAGCGAACTATCTTCTGGAAAACGCCCAGGAATTGTCTTTGAGCAGTCCCTCCAAAGCCAGCTGTCAGTTGAATGATGTGGAAGAGGAGGATCTGCTTCTCCAGCTTTGGTTCAGCAGTATCACAATACCCTCCTTACTGAGAGTGCTCAGCCCCAGGCAGTGTGTTTCACCACACCCTGAGCCAGAGCTGTTCCCCAGCTGAGCTGACAGCAGTGAGTCCCTTTGGAGCACTGGTGCAGTGGGGAAGCGAATCCCCCATTCTCTGGTGTGTTGGGTTGGTTCACAGAGCAGTTCTGTGTGTGCAAACAAGGGTCAGATGGGAGGAAACGCCAGTGGAAGCTCTGCTCTGCGCCTGCTGGCATGAATTTCCCCAGCCTCCGAAATCCCAGCCTTTGAAAGCAATTTGTAAGTGTTAGCTGAAGTTGTCTGCGTTTCATGGTAAATCACATCCTATTATGTTGAGTTGAGAATCCACTGTGCTTTGTTACCCACACCAAAAGTACTTCCAGTGATGTTTTAAGAATGAACAGAGGGAAGGGATGATGGCAATCGTCAGGGCTTAGCTGTAGAAAGTGTTTCCCATTTTATCTGGTAGAAGCGGCTGGGGAATCCCAAGAAGCAAAAGGCATTCCTGCCCCAGCCCAGATTAATGTCACGGGACTCAAGTGACTCTTTTCCTTTAGGTTTGTTTGTAGGTCCCACTATCCATAATAGTAACTGTGCTTGTAGTTGTATAACAGCTTTATAAACTTCGTAAAGCACCACTGAAAAAATTAATGTGTGGATCACTACCAGGCAAAAAAGCTTAATCAATTTGTCCATTTTTGGAAGCTTCCAGACAGTCTTTTCCTTCTTATTTTCCCAGCACAACTCACTTTTATGAAACCTGCTTTAGAGCCTCTGAATTTTAGGCCAGAACCAGAAAGAAATATATGAAGAACTACTTTCATTTGGATTGCATCTCAGCAGGCAGTTTGCCTCTGTAAGCTTAGTCTGACCTGGGCTGCTCCAGCAGGCTAAAATGTTTTTTTCATAAAAGGATGTTAATCAACCTATCTCCATTTTCTAGATTAGAAGACAACTTATCCCATTCTTCTCCAGTGTATAGCTTAATTCATTATCTGTTAAATCTGAACAGCTCTTATTTACATCAGCATAAATTGAGAATGATTCACATTAAGCTAATGTAGTTTCAATTACATTACAGTGGTTCAAAACAGGGAGGCTGAGGGATTCACATAATGTTTTGAGGAGGTATTGGGGATTCACATAATGTTTTGAAATCACCTTAAGTTTGATTTCTTAAGGTTAACAATATGCATCTCCTTTAGTAAAAGAGATATTCCACCTTTTGGCATTATTTTGTGTCTCTCTTTTTGACATGATTCTCTTAGCTATGGAGCAAAACATTTGGATTGTTCATGAAACACTTCAACGGGGCCAAATCTTTTCCCAGGGAATTTTTTCCTAACTGACTCCCTTGGAATAGTTCATGTCTTCTGTGGATCACCAGTCTGAGCACTAATGTGTAGAAACATTTCCGTACCTTCTGTTAATATATGTGGGGAATTGTTTTTCTTGTTCTGGCCATGTGAAAAAATAGACAAAACTCTTGGCTTGCAGTGCTGTTCCTGAGTCCTGTCCCACTGTAGATTTTGGCTTGCCTGCCTATTCTTTGTCCATTTTTCTCCTCATAGCTTCTAAGGAGTGCAGTCTTTGGGGGGTGCATGCTTGGGTCCAGAAGACACTTGCATGTGTATCTTTCCCAATCTTCCCTTTCCTTCTCCTTGACTTCTGGTGGACCTGTGATCAGTTGAAGTAAAAACAACCAGCTGAATGGCTGCAAAATTCCCTGATTGCCAGTGATGACCCTCTTGTACCAGCCGCATTCTTGCTGAGGAGTATCTTTTTCTCCCCCAGAGGGATGAGGAGGCCAGGAGGGATGTGCAGCACTGCACCCCATTAGCCAAGATGATGTGGAAAGCCTCTGGAGACATTTTCATGGCATGACTGGACAAAGTTGTGGGTGGCCTTGCTCTAGCACTGGTGGTAGTGTTGCTTCAGTTGTTGGGCTGGGCTAGAGACCACCAAAATTCCATTCCAGCTGAAGTTTCTATGAATTTATGACATCTGTTTTGTTGGAAAACCAAAGAGACATTTAACTGAAGTGGCAAATAAATAAATAAAAAGTACAGAAGAGCTATGGTGTGAAGTAAAAGTAAAACAGAGCCATGCAGGAAAAAAATGAGACATGGGAATGTCCAGATGTTTTGCAATAAATTCTAATGACAGATTTAAGCAAAAAAGAAAATGACCAGAGACAGGCCTTTGAGCATCTTAAGGGAAATAAGTTATTTATTGAAGTTATTGTTGAAGTTAATGGGACTCTACAGCAAGAAGATTGCAGCAGCATCTGTCGAAAGCTGCAGTGACAGACGTGGTAACAAAACAATAGCCAGAGAGGTGAAGGAGAAACAGAAATGTGTTACAGCTGGGGCAGATGGAGGAAGAAATGGGTAAAACACAAAGAAATGTTGCAAAGCTTTTTTTTTTTTTTTCTCCAAAGGTGATGTCTCACCTTCAAGACCCATATCATTGAAGACAAATCCTTTTGGCCAAGGCGTCCTCGACACATTCCTGTACAAGTGACATACAGGGAGATGGCCATTGCTGTGCCCCTGTATGTACTCTGGAGACCAGCTCCAGAGAGGTGCCATCCTACTCTGCATCAGAGAGTGGTGACCTCAAGGGCAGGCTGGCTGTGCTGCCAGCATCTAACACCCTGTGCAGCAATGCCTGTGGTCACTGGTTGTCTTCCAAGGACAGAAAGCACTTTCCTGAGAGCATTAGCCAGGAAGTGTGGAGCAAACGTTTCGGGTAGGGGAGGGAACAACAGTTTTGGGTAGGGGAGGGAGAGAGAGTGTGGCTCTTCCTCTTCCACTTGAGGGTAGAGGGTGGAGTAATTCAGGATGCATTCTTGGTGTTATTTTGGACCCTGAGAAAGCCGGGTTTCTCTTCTCTTCCTCTTCTATTTATTTACTCATTTTTGGTTGCCACATAGGAACCCCAGGGAGGGCAGGCTTCTTGCAGCCCAACCCTGGGAGCTGTTGAGTGAAAATTATGTAAATCCTGAGAACGTTGTCTGTGTGACAGAAGCTGTTCAACAGTGATCTTCCTCTGGTATGACAAGGATTCATTAAATGTAACTGCTTGTGGTCCAAGAAGGGCAAAACAACAGGTGGAGGCGCTTCAAAAAGCAGCTGGAATGTGGCAGCCGATGTCACCCGAGCCTCATTTGCTCCAATAATGAGAGGCACAGTGATACAAAACCAACATGGCATTTACAGTTATGGCATGATAAATGTTCTCCTGTGCTTAACAGCAGATCACATAGTTTTTATTCCTGTACATGTAGATTAAAATAATTTGATATGAGCCCTCGCTTTGGCTCATCCCAGTAATGGCCAGGAAGTCTTTGTAATTTGGTCAAGTGTACGAGTGAAGCGGCTGTCGGACAAAGCCCCTGGGGTGGCTGTCATTTGCTCAGCTGCCCACTGTGATGAAGTGATTTGGTGTAGCTATGGACACAGCGTGGCAGAACAGGAGCCGTGTGCGCCACAGGGAGCACGGAACTTTGTGGTTTCTTTCAGCGGTGAGACGATCTCCTCCTGGCCAGCTGGCAAGTGTAGGAAACCAGATGATGTTCATGTCCTACAACAGCCATGGGCAGGTGCATTGCTTCCAGGAGATGGCCTCGATTATTCCATTGGAAGAACAGCAAAATGAAAGTTGTCCAAAAGCCTGTTGTCTGGGAGAGGGGAGCAATACCTGAGTAGCTGTTCTGTAATGTGACCTCCAAAGCCAATGCTTGGACCTGGCAGTATGTACCATCTGTGACCGAAGGGACTAACAGCTTTCCTGAGATTATTTTGATGAGGAGTTTGTGTCTAGTGAATTGTTCTGTGAAGAAACACTTGTAAAAGTAAATGGTTTCAAAGTTGACGCAGACTTTGTAAGGAAGAAGCATTTGGCCTTCGAGGAGGAGCAAGAAATAACCCAGAGATGCTGATTATACCATTGTGACTTAAAATAAGTCAGTTTAAGTCCATGTCTGGCTGAGTCTTAAACCAGGCATACATTACATACTGACTTTGGCGAAAATTACCTCTTCTGGTGAAGGTACAAGGGGACACGCTGTTTCAGAGCCCCAAAATGTCGGCATTTGCTTTTGTTCTGCTTGAACTTAAAATGGCAAGTGCCTTTGCTGTGGAGAAGAAGAGTGCTACAGGAATAAAACCCCCGTAGCAGGTAGTGTATGCAGCACTGCCTGGGGAGTGCTGTAACAGCTGTCTGAAGAAGTAAGGCTTTCAGTCTCCTGCAGTTAAAAAAGCACTGTTTAAAAATAATTAATTCCCATGTCTGGAGCTAAAGTAGCTGATTTGTCAGACTAATACACAAACTCTTCCAGTGCCAGTGGGTCCATTTACCCCAATATTTATTGCATCTAAGCTTTCAGGACACTCTGATCATAACCACAAATGGAATAGAAGGGCAATAAGTCTGTGGTGTACTCTGAGCTGGGGAAAAAGCAAGCGAGCACAAAATATCTGTGGTTTGACACAGCAAAGGACAGTCTTTGCTTGGGGATATTCAAGTTGAGCATATTGATTTCTGAAGCAATTAACACATGGTTCTTCATGATCCATTTACTCTTTCTACCAATATATGTTCAGGCAATGATAGTCCAAAATCAGGATTGCTCTGGCTTTTACTGTGGCAAAGATTTTAGAGAGAATAAAAATTGTCATACCAATTTCAGACAACATAGCTAAATTAATACGCATCCCGTAAAAAGTGAATATATAACTTTTAGAATGAGAGCTGGACTGAAAGGAAAATGTGTTGAGCTAAAGTGTAAAAATGAGTTATGGCCAGTGAACACAACTGGTGTATGAAGCTAATTGTTCCACTGTTTTGAACAGACCTAAGTGAGAATATTAATTAGAAGAATTTTATCCTTGAAACATAAAATTGTCTTCAGCATGGCCCAGGCTTGGGATCCCAAGAAAACAGGCCAATGAAAGATATAAAATACAAGCTTGGGGCAACATATAGTTGTGATTATGGAATCAATCGTCTATAACAATATAGAAAAATGTATTTTGTGTAAGTTAACAGTAATATCATGTTCCATTGACCAGGCCTTATTGAAAATTCACTAAAGTAAATTACATTCTTTGTCTTAATGGGCCATCTTAAATGTTTTGTGTAGAATTATTTGAAGTTTGTATGGCGAGAAGAACAAAGAGAAGAAATGTTAAGGTGTGAGTTCTGTTAAAGAGTGTCTATGTTTTCAGGTTTCTCTAGCATATGATGGTGCAAATAAAACTGCAGATGTGATTTAGACAGAAAAGGAGATCTGACATCTCTGAATGTCTCCATGCCCAGAAAACAACTTATACAACCAATAGGTTGTACTCTTTGAAACTATATTTATAGTCACTTTTTCCTGTGGCATGTGAGAAAGCAGACTGTGAAGGTACAAGGTCATCCTCCTTCTGTTTCTTGTGTACATTGGCAGTCATCTTCCAGCACAGAGATTTGAAGACTCAGCTGGGTCATGCCCTCCAAACAGACTGGGATTCAGGCTCCTTTCAGTCCTCAGCTTTGTTTTTCACTTAGGAGTTGTTACTCCAATGGAGGAAGATAAACAGGAGCAAATCCCCTCATTTTCCACAGCTTTTTTCCTTTCACCAGCTATAGGCTGTGAGTAACCAAGTATATGAACCAAGAAAAAGAAGGGAGAGGGGTTAGGGAAGGAGGAGAAATAGCACAGTGAGTCACCCTGTCCACTATCTGTCTGAAGACTTATCTGCTCCCTTCTTAAATATAGAAATGATTTCATTCAATTATTAACTCTTGCAATCTAAACATTGGATATGAAGGGGGCTCCTGGATGCTGATTCATAGTGATGGTTCTCTAAAGGAAAACTGGAGCAATCATGTATAATCTCTGCAATAAATCTTGACTAAAGCAGAAGATATGTATTTAGAAATGCTTTTATTCAGTGCCTGTCACTTCTGTGTCCGTTAAGCTGTCAGAAACACTAATGACAACTGATGGGTGCTCTTCCACAGAGATTGTCTCGTGGGCTCCAGATCTTACTCAAGTGATGGGTTTTAAAGGATAACAAGACTTTCCTTTAGCTGTGAAAGCCTTTTACCACCCACGTAATGCAATGGGGTTTTAATATTCCATGTTTGGAGGCTCACATTGTGCCAACTGCTCCTGGTGGGTCACCTTACTCACACAGACTACTTATGATTTCAAATGGTGTCTCACTCACCTGGGCAAAGGGGCAATAACCCATCTTGAAATCAGATAGAGGCACAACCCAAAGGTATTGAACACCAGGTTTTTAAGTGGAACTGTGGGATTAGCTCATCTCAGTGAGCTGGTAAACAGAAGCACCCATTGGATCCTTGCAAGGATGCCACACTGGCAAATGTTTCATCAGAGGTGTTGAGAATGCCACTGTGTCAGCAAGGTGATGGAAGGAAGTCAGCGAGACCTCTTTTAGTGGTTTCTGCTTCTCCACCCTGAGAAGTTTTGATACAAACAGTTTGAGGGCTGCATTGGAAGATTGAGGATGGGGAAAGGTGCCAGGAAAGGCACTGTCATCTTCTGAGTAAATTAATGCAGAGACATTAATTTGAACCAATAGGTAGATTAGCACATTAAAGAAGAATTTCAAACATCTGAGCTGCCCTAAATTGCCATGGGAAGAGTTTTGAAACTCTAGGAAATTTCCCTATTAATTTTAGGCTCTCAAAGCTAGGTGGGAGTCAATAGTGGAAAATATTTTATTTCTTTTGTGGAAAACAGCTGACTGTCCATCTCGTAACTGTGATGGTGAAGGCAGATACTCATTTAGCGCTCTCGTTCCAGACTGATCAAGCTCTTGGTTGCAGGGGTCCTTAGATACTGAAATCAGAAATCAAACAGTGCATCCTTCTCTCAGAGGCGTTGTGGAAAAATATGGTTGCACTTTGAACAGTGTGTGTTACTGTGTTTCCTTTTACCTCTTGCAGGCCAGTGATCCGTGTTGCATCTTGGTTTTCAGGAATTATAAGCGTTTGTTTCTTCTTGCTTGCAAAGCTTCACTGACAAGTGCAACTTTTTCATTCTGTAGTGAACCTGTTTCATATTTCCAGGATCAACTTTCTCATTGATTTTCAGGAGATAAAATGCCATGAAGAAGGAGAAGGGAATAATAGCTCTGGTTGCCCTTAAACAAGAGCTTTGTGAGCTTCTACCATGCCAAGTTAATCCAGGCCCCTTGGTCCATAATCTCCTTTAATTGTTTCACTCTTTTTCCTGGCTGCTTACCTGCCTCATGTTCACTGAGGTTTCTTTGCCATCAGGGACTGTGATTGAAAGTGGGAAAGCTGCTTGGCCATCAGAACCTGTCAATCCAATTCCTTCCTGGGGGGAGATGAGAGTCCAAAACCTTCTGGGAGATAAAGTGGTGCAGCAGCTGAGGTCAGCCTGCCACTGACACTGGGATGATGGGGTTGTGAAGCAGAGACTTCGCTTTCTCCCTCTAAAGCTGTTCTCTTTAAAGGGGGTGAATCCTCCCTGGGAAGGGAGAAGGAAGACAGTGAATGGGAATAGGTACAGGCAGAAATGCAGAGATCTCAGATGAATGCCTGGAACAAGCTGCAGCACACAAGGATGTAGTCAGCCAAAAGGCTGAGTCAAGAGTGGGGGGAGTGGAGGCAAGGACACCATGCTCCAGAAGGAAGCCTTTAAATCTTTTGTTCCCCAAACTTGGGCAAAAAAGGTGAGAGAATGTTGGAGTTTATTTACCTTCTTAGTTATTTCATGGACAAGCCTAAATCCACTCTTGCCTGCAAAGGTATCAGAATCTCTTTCTTGAAAGCCATTCTGAGTGAGTGCGTGAGAGACGGGAGTGAATGAATGTATTGGCATTCATACTAATACTTACTGAGATGCAGATTTGTGTAGTGAGGCAATTATGCATTGATTAGATTGCCCAACAGTGTGAAGCACGTGAGCATTCCCTCACCTAACCCGTAGCATTGACTTACCAGGTATGTCTTGGACAGCAGCTATAGAAAACCACTGCCATTTGCACTGCAACCGCCTGTTATAAGAGTATTCTTAGACAGGGAGATGAAGCCAAAAGTAATCTGATCTTTGCAAGCATCTATTTTGGACAATTATTGCTGATTAAATTTATTAATAACCACTTGGGAGCATACAGCTCACACTTCGGATTTACCTTCTGTGGGAAGGAGTGCTCTGGCAAAGCTGTGTCTGAACTTGGAACAGGAAAACGAAAAATACATAGATTTGGGTACTATTTGTTTCTTAGGATTTACAAAGAGTTTGCAACAAACCATGGAAACACTGGGGCTTTTTTTTTTTAGCAAGGGAGGCAGAGAAAACAGTTTCAACTTGGAAGTTTCACAGACAGCAGTTGATTTTTAGAACATATTGTGGTTGTACACAAGGAGGAGCTGAAGACAGGAAAAGTACTGACCCTGAAAAGGGTAACCGTGAACTGTGAATGATCAGTGGAGTCTGATTCATCTACAGCATTTATGTCTATCTATGGAAAGATCTAAGGACATCAAGTGCTACACTCACCCAATAATGCCAATTATTTGTTGACTAGATTTGTCATCATCATTGCTAGGGATACACTAGAAAAGCAATGTCCCAGATGAGATCAGGGTTTCCTTATCAAGATGAAACACATACCATTGGCCTGCCCAAGGTAAAATGGAACAGATTAACATATGTTTTGCAAAGTGCAATCATATTTTTCTACAGTCCTGGTACAAAGGCACTGTAAGTTCTTGCCTGCTGGGACAGGTTTGGATCAGTTCTAGTTATATGTGCATACTGGTCCTGATCAGATATGTGTGCATGTCCCTTGCAGAGAAACAAGAAATTGGATACCCCAGACTCCAAACTGGCTTCTCTAAATGCTTAGGCAAGGTGAATATGGGCACGCTGATTACCTCATCCCCTTTGGAAAAAAGCTGACCCACAGAGAAATCACAGGGATGTGCAGTTTGGAGCCCAGCCTCAGGCAGTCCTGCTTCTGCCATCTGAAACTGGCACCAGGGCTTCCAGCCTTGCCTTGGCCCCCCAGAGCCTGGGTGGTACCCAGAGCTGCCCCCTGCACTCCTCTTCACCATGCTGTAACATCTGGGGCCAAAAAGAGGTTTCAACAGTATTTTGAGAGTGGATAGGACCAGAGATATATGTTCCCATCTGTATTAATTCTGTACTGTCAGGTGGTAAGGCACTGGAATAGACTGCCCAGAGAAGTTGTGGATGCCCCATCCCTGGAAGTGTTCAAGGCCAGGTTGGATGGGGCTCTGAAGCACCTGATCTAGTGTAAGGTGTCCTTGCCTATGGCAAGGACTGGATGATCTTTAAGGTCCTTACCAAGTCAAGCCATTCTATGATTCTATGATACGATCCTATGATTCTATATAGAGCAACAGTTTAAAATTAATTGGTGGAAAAAGCTTACAAGATAAACTGATGAATTAAGGGCCCAAATTATCCTTCCCCTGCCCAGTTGCAATTTCCAGAGCATGGAGGGGAGGATGTGAAGGACTTGAAGGCTGGTTTTATAAGAGAGGCAAGGCATTTCCAACCTGCCCTGGTTGAGCTCACACCTGGAGCTGTGCCCCTCCTGATCACTTTTCTTCTGCTTGATGCCATTGGCCTGAGTGTTCCCCTGAGGAAGGCGATACATTTGTGTGGCACACTAAGGAAAGTGAAACTTGCTCCCTTGTAGGCAATCCTGTGCTGTAAAGGCTGGGAGAACTTATCCTAAATGTTTTTCCTGCCCTGTAGTAAATGGTATACAGTCAGTTTCCACAGCAAAGGCATTGCTCACCTGGCAGAGCCAACCCTGATGTTACCAAGCATGAAGTTATTCCCTGTATGCATGTACTTGTTTAGCACGTCCCCTTATTTATTATCTGCTTGGGTAAGCTAATCAAATCACAAGGACACCACTACGAGAGCAGCACCATCATCAAGTAGGTTGTGTGTCCTTGGTCCTGCAACCAAGTTCAGGTTAACAAGGAGCTCAGGCTGACCTGTATATTCTGGCTCCTGTGTGTGAGTGGCTTAACTGCCTGAGAACCAAGCTGCTGCTCTCTGTGTGCTGCACATCTGCTCAAGGCTGTTGGGGCTGCAGACAGGACAGACAGTCTTTCCAGGCCTGTTACAGCACTGACTGCCAGCCTAGGTGTCCCTGTGGAGCCCTGCTCTTGTGCTTTCTTTTTATTAACCTCACAGTCTACGTGATCTTCTGAAGTAAAGACTGGGTCACTTGTTTGCTTGCTTGCTTTTTCTGTGAACAAGCAATACCCTTCTCCTCCCTCAAATCTGAGAACAAGCTGCTTCTCCTGCTCCCCCCAAACCACTCCAGAACTCCCTCCTTTCAAACCAGAGGGAGAATGAACAGCCTTAGCATTTAGAAGTAGTTTGAATGGGGATTTCATTTTGCCTTGTTAAAGACATGGAAGAATCCCCGAATTGGGATTGGAATGAGGCCTGTTTCTCCAGTGTGACTGAAGCTTAGGTCCAGAGTTTTGCCCCAAGATCTGGTCTGTCCCTCTAGGGTGACAGCAACCTGGTAAGTTCAGGTGTGCTTTTTTGTCCTGCACAGGAAACAGGAACACCTCCTTTGTATTGCGGGGAAAAGGACGGTGTGATGTTGCTCCGATCACACTGATTTGCAGAGAAGTCATACATTCGTTGCAGGGGAGCCTGTGTAACTTGTCCCTCTCACACACGAACCCAGGTGGCTGAGATGAAGCCTATGAAGATGTAGACAGTAAAAGATTTGTTAAAGTATCACATGGCAAGTGTGTATTATGTGTCTGGCTGTTCTGCTGGTGAGGGAGCCAGCAGATGAAGTCCTGAGGGATCAGTTACCGTGTGTGTAAACCCTTCTGCCAAGGCATGACTGGCAGCAACAGCAGCCACAGTCAAATTTCACCCTGTTTGAAGACCCTGAGCTCAGTGGTCTGTTTTTCCTGGCAGAAACAATTGCCTGAAGAAGCAGAATTTTGTCAAGGTGGGGGAAACAGGAGAGTGTCCAAATAAATAACACCTTGTTCCTTTTTCCTGAAGAATGTCTAAATTAAAAAACTTGAAACAAAGTTTCCTTAAAAATCGACATAAAGATTTTCCTAAAGGTCTTAAAAATCTGGAACAAGGCCCCCCTCATTCTCCTTCCCCTGCCTCCTCCAGGCTGTCTATTACTGCTGTACCCTTAATCTGGAGGTATCTGGGAGACCTATTCCCCACTATGTGGCACCTGGGGCCATGATTGGGTGGTGGGCTTGGCAGTGCTGGGTTAACAGTGATTCAAGGGTCTTAAAGATGCTCTCCAATCTAAATAATTCTATGACGAGGCAGCCTTTGCCCTGTGGTGAAAGTAGTTGCAAACTTTCTGTAGCAGGAGGCAGATGCAGAGGCCCCTAAGCAGAAAGATGCACAGAAGGGTACCAGAAACAAACCCCTGGTCCTTCCCTTCCAGGAAGAAGGCTTTGCTGGGTTTTGGTCTGGGGTGTGCTTGAAGGAGAGAGAGAAGAGTGAGAACAGAAACATCAGGAAAAGTAGCAGAAACAGCTAGGAAACACTGATGCCAAGAAACAAAGATACCGCCTTAAAAGTAGCTTTTGGCAACAGATTCCCTCTGGTGCACGGGGAAGCAGGGCACT
Organism: Falcunculus frontatus; assembly: GCA_013398115.1. Classification (NCBI taxonomy): domain Eukaryota; kingdom Metazoa; phylum Chordata; class Aves; order Passeriformes; genus Falcunculus; species Falcunculus frontatus. Next base: position 214,438 of record VZRV01001534.1, on the reverse strand, counting down.
GCATGTTGTCCCCAAGTTCTTCAAAAGTTTTACTCCTTTCAGTTTTTCTTCATACATGGGGTGACTTGAGTGTTTGCATGCAGCTGGTTAATGTATTCTCCTGATGTTCAAAACAGTCTCAAAGGGACTGGAGTGAGAAGGGAGTGAGATGCTGGGAGTCAGAGGGAGGCTGTTGGGGCTCAGCTGAGCTAAAACTAATCTGGAGGGAAAGGATTGTTGGGTATTGAGGGAAGAAAGGCACAAGGGCTGGGAGAAAACAGGAAGATGGAAGACTGTGAGTAGAGGGTGTGGGGCTGGCTTCTGGGGGCTTGTCCCATCCCAGGAACAATCACAACTGGCTTTGCCAGCTCCACTGGTGGGTTGAGGCAGGCTCAGCATCAGCAGCAGGCGTGGAGTCAGGCCCTGGTTTCTGTTCTATTTGGGGCACTGCTCGTTTGGGTGTTTTAGAGGCAAGCAGTTCTTTAATCCATACATTCTATTGCTGTCCTTTTTCATCCTTCAGAGATTAGGAGAAAGGTAGTCTGGGAAGAGAGCACACCTAAAATCAGCCCTGTGCGTGACTGTGCTGCACGAGCTGCCCGCATCAGGTACTCACTCGGCGATACTTCCTGCCTGCATGAGATAAAGTTTGGTGGCAGTGCTGTGGCTGGGTCAGGGATGTAACCCGGCAGGCATTTAACATCCTGGAAGCTTGATTAATGCTGAAGGGAACACTGAGGTGCTTTAGCTCACTGCCATTTTCACTCCTCATGCATCAAATGTGTGGAAGCATGCCGTGAATGCACAAAGAGGAATATTTAATAGCGATGATGTAATACCGTGGCGCTGGCTCAGTGGCTCTCTGGCGTTATTCAACACATCTTTCTCAGCAGAATGATGGTAGTGAAATGAGATTTCATTAAAAGAGAGCAGCTCAGTGTGTCGTTAAACATTCAGAGCAACGTCTCCATTTCCTTTCTAATGCTGTGGTGCTGAAAACACATCCCATCTCAAAAGCGAATGTTTAACTACAAATGTAATTTGTGAGAAAATAATTCTTTTTTCTTCTTTTTTTTTTTTTTTGTCTTTGAAATCTGCTGAAAGCATGCATATTAGCAGACTAGCCTTTCTTTCAGGGCTTTAATTTTCTTTTTTTTTCGAGGGAGCTGCATAAGAAAGTTGTTCGAGTGATTTCTCCCCAGCTATTCTGTTGAGTGATTCTTAATTACCCTCAGCGTTTGAAAGGTGAATGGTACTCTTACATAATCAACATTAATAATTCAGCTTAGTCCAAGAAAGCTTATTGCAGCTGGTTCTTTGATGCCAGAAAACCTCTACTAAAGCATTCTTTCTCAGTTTAATTCATAAGCTCCTAATAAAGGAGTCCAGCTCAAGTATTTTAACCTGACTCCTACAGTTAAAAATATAGCTGAAATTATTTCAGGTGGACTGTGGTAAATAGGTCTTGTAAATTTTAGTAGAAATGTACTTTTTCACTCTGTTTCTGATTCTCAGGATTGTCGTCCTTGGAAGAACAGAAATTATATGTATGGAAACACACTTTTCCTTCCTTTCTCGTGCCTTTCTTTCTTCCTATCTGTCCTCTCTGGTGGAAATGCTCCTATATGACGTGATCGGCATAAACTGAGGTGAACAGGGAGGGTAGGGTGTTCCTTATACCAGGAGTGTGAAAGGTCATGCAAGATTTCCAGACTAACTTCCCATCACACTGAGCCATCACAACCCACTATTACAGAGTCAGCACAGTTACTGGGATATAATGATCTCGTGTTCTTTTATTAAGGTAATAATGGAAAGAACACACTGACTGACTGGTCCTATCAAAATTGCAATGTAGAGAAACTCCAGGGAAACAGAAATATTTTTCTAGCCTCCACCATTCTATGATAGACAAGACTCTCCACAGGAATGAGTTTTATCAGGTCTGATGGTGCCGTGCCATCAGAAATATTGATGTCAGCACAGCCCGTGCAACCTAGTATGAACAGGGAACCTCTAAAAACACTTCTTTCTTTGACACCGCTGTGCTTTCTAAGAGCAGCTACTGAAGGGAGATGAATGGATTGCTGTCAATGATATGCCCAAATTTTCACGTGTTAATTTACTTTCTTCTACACTAGCTAATTTCAGAGGGGTGAAGGTGGGTATTTGTCTTCTGGTGATGTGGTGGGAAGAAATTGGAGGTACAAAAGGAAGTTGGCAAGCTGGAGTCTTTAAGGGCCCAACTGCCCATTTCCTGCAGGGACCATATGCCATGGATACCTGTTGAGATTCTCACTGGCTAGAGAAAGAAAAATAGCTTCCTTTTTCCATTCAATCCTTTATAATTTTTACTGAGATTTTCAGAAGTTGGGAGAGTCAAGGGAGATATTTGCTGTTTGAGCACCTGCAAAAATAGTCACTCCAACATATACAACAACAACAAAAAAAATTGGGAACATTTCTGAAAGGAAAACAAAAGAGTCGCCTCTGCCTGAAATGCCTAATCCTGCAAATGTGTTTTGTGGGAGTACCATCATTCCTTAGAAGTATCATAAAGCTCAGCTGTTGGAAGCATTTTTACCTTATCTGTGGAAAACTATAGTTCTGGTGAGCATTTCTTCATCCTTTCCATTTCAGGACTCTAAATGACGTATTCACCCATGGTGGTTGAGAGAAGTCATTTCTATAGGCAGAAACACCCTCTTTGCATTTCTCAGCTTTTCCTTCTCTCAGACTGACACAGTATTTGCAAAGCCTGTAGAAGCATTGGAAAGATCACTGGGTTGTAAAGTGCTGTGATACATCACGATGTGAGATGCCGCAGAAGAAGAAAATACTTTGATTTTTCTCTTTCACTCCCGTAACATGCCCATGGGTGTTCTTGCTTCAGTGTTATCTTGATTCTGGGAGTCTGTCACTGCTTAAAAAAAGGTAGTGTTTCTTCCAGACTTGATCATTTACCTGCCTTCAAAAATTTGTGATTTCATGTCTTGGGTTTGAAAAACATTTGGCTGGCATTGAGGAAATGTTAGTTTTGTCCCAAGAGGGAAAATATCCCATGAAAATGATCATTGTAGATAACGTGGAGCAGAAGTAGCATACAGTATCCTAGTGAGGACAGCAGACAGCTGGCACTTGGGTTTCCAGCTGAAGTAAACCCACATGGCTTGGCACAGACCAGGTGCTTCCAGAATCCATGGTGGCCCAACTTCCACAGCCCAGTTAACACCTTGTGTTCAGAGTTCCTGTCTCCTCCCTGTGCTGTGTTCTCTACCACCCTGTTGCTTAACTCTTTGCCAGATTTTGAAGTGGGTCATTTGCCAGCTGAGCCATTTACTTCAGCCACATGGAAATGGCTGTTTGTGTTGTCCCCATTGAGGTGGAAATCACCTGAGATAAGTCTGGAGCTCGCTGGTGGCTGGCATTGCTCTCCCTGCCCCAGGAGGGAGTTTCTGACATAGCCAGGGTGGGATGGTCTTGTACAGCTTCCCATAGTGAATGACCAAAGTATCTTTTTTTCTTTTTACTGCAACATTTGTTATGAAGTTTTTGAGAGTTCATTAGCTGTGTTGTAGCAGTCTAGGTATTAAATATTACAGTGATTTTTTGGCTTTTAAAAGAGTCTAGAAAAATGTTTATTATAGGCTATTTAATGGTGTTCATTTCATGTTCATCTATTCAGCATTATGCTTCATTAGCTGCGGGCTTGTTGGATGACGACATATAATCAATCAATCATGTACCATTTGTGGTTATTCTGCTCGTAAAGCCAGATTTATTTGTTTTGGTATCCAGACTGGAATGCATTTTTCTTGTGCTTTTCCAGTGCTGAACCATAGATAAGACCAGTTGTTAGTGTCTGAGAGAGCTGTCTGCTCAGGAAACTGCGAAGAAAACAAACTGCCTCCTTAATTAGAAGGCTGTGGCTGTTCCTTATTTGAATGACTACATGTCCTCTTTCTCTCAAATTAATACATTATTACTCACATGAGAAGTCTGATTATTTTTGGTGGGAATTCCTAGTTAGTGCTATGTGGGAGGACCCAGCAGAAAACCCTGTGGTTGTTACTGGTCATCTTTGCAAAGCAGTCTTGGTGGAGGTCCCGTGGCCTTCAGGAAAGGAGGAAGTGCCATTTGGAGCTCTGGCAGTGGTACTGGGGAAGCCTTGGGGCCCCACGTCCAGTGTGCATTTGGAGGGATAGCACTGTAAGCCCTTTTTAAAAGATGAAACATTAGTCGTTCCTTATGGCTATGTCTTGTAAATAATTTATAAATGTTATGGCTGTTGGGAAAAAAAAACATGCAGCATAGATTTCCAGAGAAAAGAGGGAGGAATGGTAAGGTCACATAGAGAAAAGATGTAAGTTAGGAAAATTGTCATTACCCCGAGAAATCCCTCTGACCTGTAAAATACAAAAGTTTTTTACCTACTCCTTCCCACTGTAAATTTATTTCTCTGAGCACAAGACATTTTTGAGGGTTGGAAAATCTGAGTCCGGATCAGGAAGGAAGCAGTTGGAGTTCCCCACAACAGGCAAAACCAAAGGTAATTGTTAGCTCTGCATGAGCATGAGCTAATCCAGAGCCCGTGCTTCATTCCAGTTCTTACTGGCCAAGAGCAGCTGTGAATAGACAGAAAATGATACAGTGCTGCAGCCAGGGCTCAGGCTATATGGGCAGTTCATCATCAGCTCAGAGAGAGCTGCTCTTCTTCTTCTGCCATGGAGCTGCATTCTTAGCGCTGCCCTTTGCAATCTTGTGACTTTCTCTTTGTGCTGAATAACAGTTAATTATTTTGTTAAATCCACGTGGAGATGCGCAGAGTCCTCACTGCTCGGGAGTCATATGATGTTGAGCAAAAAGCCAACAATTTTGCTGCTGGAAAATGGGGCTGTGAAATACAGCATTATCATCTGAAGCAAATAGCTCCACTGGTTTTCTATTTGTGTACATGTACACATGACCTCTTTTGACTTTGAAGAGTAGTTGAAAAGAGAAATCCATTTGCTATTATTTGAATTTCAGTCATGCCTAAATAGAGAGAGAAGAGTCCCTTTGGGATAAACCTGGTAGCGGTCACTACCTAAAAAGCAAAATTGAAGTAATGGTCAAGTTGAGTGGGGACAAGTGGGGAGACAGAGTCACTCAAGGTCATAGGAAAGAGGTGAGATAAGCAAGGTGTCCTGAGTTATGCCTGGTAGGAGAGCTGCTAGGCCATCATGCCTCCTTAAGATTCAGTTCACCTTTTCTGCAGCCGATCCATGGGATCTCTTAGGCTGTGAAGGTCAGCTTCTGCTCCAAATCAGGTTGCAGGGACTTGAGTTGGGGTCTCACACATATCAGGGCAGCGTTCCGTGCAGCAGTCTTGGGACACACTGGGTAGTATCCAGTTTAGCCATGCTTCAGCTCTGCACTGCATTCATATCACACTGGTCAGCGTGACACAGGAATATTTCAAATACGCGAGGAGAAAGGGGAACAACACATGGGGACATGACACGGGATGTTGCTTTCCACTTTGATTCAGCATCTCTGGTTTCTTTCATTTTAAATCTGGTATGCTATTTACACCTCTGCGTGGGTGGAAGTGGCAGCTTCATGTCTTAATCAGCAGCTTAAGTCTGCTAGTTTTGAAAAGCCATTGGTGTGCACAGTGATAGACAGGTGTGGAGTCATCCTAACAGTCATCCATTGGCTGGCTGTCTGGAGAAGAGAAATGCTCCATTTTATCCATAGCTGTGTTAGTTTACAGAGAAACTCTGTGGTTCAAAGAGTAACCATTGCTCCATCTGAACAAAAAACTGACAAATATCTCCAGTAGCAGCATGGGCATGGTCGGGAGACTAGAAGATACAAGATTTAGGATGTAAAGATACCTGTGTATTGCACAGATACACTGACCCACCATTTTCCCCAATATTTGACCGACTCCATTGATGGGAGCTGACCACAAGGGAATGGGACAAAGTTTTTGGCTCTCCCTGCGCATGTTTCGCTCAGCTCCGCTGGAAAAGCTTCTAAGAGCTATTTGCTGCTAATCATTCTCGAGCAACAAATGAATGGAAAAGAATCTTACTAGAATGATTTAGTGTTCGTCACGCATAATAAATGAATAGAGTTATTCACTGGCAGTCACACATCTCTGGCTAATCCTCTTGAAGGTCACTCGTACCAGTCACCAGCCTCTCGTCACAGCTACTGCAGTAGAGAGCAATGTGTTGAGGATTGGGAGCTGTTTAAAAAAGTGGGATCATGTCTGTCTGCCGGTTTGGGTTTGTTCTTCACCCTGATTCCTACACCTCACATCATCAAGGACTAGCAAAAGGAAGACCAGAAACAGATGAAAATGCAGTAACACCGTTTGAATTATTAAATCCTCTCAGCCTAAAAGGAAAGAGCTGTCAGTGTTAATCGTTCTCTGGGGAAGTCAAAGCAGAACAGTTTGTTCTGGGATGTCCTCTCATGCCCAGATATTACACTAACCAGGTTGCAGGGCATCTGCAACAGCTTCCTCTTGGTGCAAAACCATCTGACTGGAGGAGAACTGGGTTGCAACATATTATTAGCATTTTTATTATGTGCTACTTCAAGTTCTTCAAAAAATCCCCTGATTTGAATTTTGTGTTGTAATTTCCTTCTTCAGTTCCTGAGTCAGACAACACCAGAAGATAACAGCAATATGACCTCACCAACGAGAAACATCCAAGGAAATGAGGCTATCGTAACGATCTGGAAGGTGTACTCGGGCACTGCTCACTCCCTGGGACTAAAAGAGGCTTAAACTGTGTTACCACCCACCTCTCACAGCTACAGCAGAGTCTGCTGGTGACTGTTCCTTGCCTGAGTGGGTCGGAGCACCACAGGAAGTGGTAAATGTATATGGATCATTTGCAGTGTACTAAAATTATACTTTGTGTTTCAGCCTAAGGGAACCTCGACTGTATCACCCACCCAAGGGCATATGGCCTGCCAAGGTGTGGCTGAGATCTGCAGGCACAGGGCTGAGAGCTGTGGATAGTGACATGAGTAACACGTTGTCCCAGCTTGACAAGAATTTTCCCTGCCAAGGGGTCTGTGAGTCATCTGATGTAGACAGGTGTAGAGCTGCTAGAAAAGGCCGTATTTCTTTCTCATTTCCCATTGGTAATGAGGTGATCAGAGCACCTGAAAAGCAGAAAGTGATTAGAAACAAATGTCTTCTCTCTCTTCTCTCTCTTCTCTTTCCTCTCTTTCCTCTCTTTCTTTCTCTCTTTCTCTCTCTCTCTTTCTCTCCTTCTCTTTTTCTCTTTCTCTCTTTTACCTTTCCTCTTCCCTTTCCTCTTCCCTTTCCTCTTCCCTTTCCTCTTTCCTTTCCCCCTTCCTTTCCCCTTTCTTTTCCTTTCCTTTCTTTTCCCCTTTCCTTTCCCCTTTCTTTTCCTTTCCTCTTTCCTTTCCCCTTTCTTTTCCTTTCTTTTCCTTTCCTCTTTCCTTTCCCCTTTCTTTTCCTTTCTTTTCCTTTCCTCTTTCCTTTCCCCTAAACTTTCCCCTGAACTTTTCTGATCTTTCCTTTCCCTTCTTTCTGCCCTCCTGAAGTGAATAACTTTAGATAATAATTCATTTTTGGTTCACTGCTCCTGGGTGTTGTCTTTGGTGTCCCTGCAAAGCCAGTCTTGAGGGACTGGCTTCCTGCCATGCTCAGGGCTTGGTCTTTTGCCTTCTCCCAACAGCTGGGTCAGGTATTGGTCTCGTTATTCTAAAAAGATGCAGACTTTAATTAAAGATACTGAATATTCCTGTTTTACAGCAGGCCACTGTTTAGATATATGGACAAAGAGAACTGAGTAAATGGTGCCTGTTTACAGCACAGAGAGCTTTAGTCTTCACTGACAGCACTCCTGTTGTCTGTGGGGCCAGAAGCCTGTTCAGAGGGGTGAACCTGAGGCCCTAGGACTCCATGAATCACTGTGTTTATCCAGTTCTTTTCATTCTGGATTCACTCTGGAGCAAATCCAGATGAGTGCAAACTGCTGTTATCTGTTCCAGGAGCCTTGATACACTTGCATTCTGTGCTTCTGAAAGTAAATACAGGGGTGTTGCCTCATGTATCTTAGTAAGGATTGAGTGAGCCTACCTTGAGAGGAATGAAAAATGTACAGGCAAGAAATACCATTCTTGCAGAGGCTGTGCTTAATCCACTAAATGACTCTCTTCTGTGGGTTAAAGTCAGCTCCCACATAACTCCTCTCCTGGAAAATTTTCCCAGATATCCTGTGGAGATTTCAAGCATGGGCCATACCATGGGGGTTCCTGATTTGCCTGCCTCATGTCCTGTGTCTGGGACTGTGTTTGTGTCATGAGGGCTGTACTGGTGAGTCCAAAATGCAGGCGAATTTCAAAGGGCCCATGTTTCTGCTCTGCAAGATTTATTTTTGGCAGGCTGTTAATAAATAAAAGGACAGTGAAAATACAGGTCACAGAATACAGCAGTATCCACTCCTGTTCTTCTCTGCTGGGCTCAGTGGAGTGATGCTAATCCGGCCTCTTTCTCCTTCCTCTGCAGCCTTCCATCTCAAAACCAGCTTTGCTCACATTCAGGTTGTAGGGACGTGGGAGTTCAATTTGCTCACTTGGCAGCTCTGAAACCTGACAACCCCTTCAGAACCAGAACCAAAACCTCCTTCTCTGTTTCCTCCCACAGATTCCTGTTTTCAGCTGTGGGGAACAACCCCCTGAGCATTTTAAAATCTTTTTTTCCTCACAAAAAAGATACCTTCCCTGCCCTGAAAGTCCTAATGATATTAAAAGCAAGCAAGGAGCCTCAAGTCCCGCTGCACACACAGACCTTGACTGTGATGTCAGCCAAGCTGATCCCTGGAGCTGTGCTTCAGAGGCTTAGCTTGTTGTTATCAGGGTCCAGCAGGCAAACGGCACCCTGAACTTGGCTGCTGCTCAGCTCCATCTCTAAAATCCTCTTTCTCACCTACCTCCAAGTTAAAACAATTCCAGCTCCATGCTAGTTAGGAGTGCAGGTGGAGGAGATGAGAAGTTTGGAAGTAGGCTAGACTATTTCTTCTTTACAATGCTTAATTGCCCTCTGGAAGTGCCCTCATTGTGCTAAGTCACATCACTGTTGTTCGGCTTTCCCATGGCACCTGGCTGATCCTTCTGCTTCAGTGGCACTTTCCTTCCTTCCTCCCTCCCTCCCTGCCACACCGTGCCATTGCGACTTCATTTGCCATCAGATATTCTGGCTCTTGCCTCTCCCTCCTGAAATCCTTTATCCCATGGTATTTTATTATATGGTGCAGTAAGAGAGGAGACAAGGTGAAGGAAGAAGTGAATTTTGCCAGCGTTGTACCAGACTTTGGTAGGAAGGGGTGATGGCAGAAGCCCAGGTGGAAGGAAAACGTGGCACCAGGGGACAGAGAGAAGGAAAAGGAGAAAGTAATTGTAACCTGCCACAGAAGTGACAGATAGGAAAATCAAGTAGGGTCAGGCTTACAGTGCAGCCAATTATTCTGCCAGTAAAGATATGAGAGCAACTAATAGAATCTTTTGCCCCAGGGTTTATTTCTCCTTATTTATATCACCATTACCGAAAGAGACACGACATTGCAGAACAATTGCTTGCTTCATTTCAGGAGCATGGAATGGTGAGCTGCTCTGAGGAGGAGGAACCCTGAAGTGGGTTATGAAAAATTGAGGTTTTTCAGCCTGAGTGAAGGAAAAATGTGATTGAAAGAGTCTTAAGTGGACACAATAACTAATTCAAGATAATGATGTTGAAAGAAGCGCTATTTTTCCAAGTGATTTTTGTAATGAAGGAGGTGAATCCATGCCCAGCCCTGGAATCTCTTACTTAAAAACCTTCTAAATCATCATTTACTTACAATAATCTTGGTTTTGCACATTTTAATGAGGCATCTCCGGCAAATGGTTGAGTTTTGTTTTATTTTCTTCTTTGCTTTCATGGCAGAGTGGTCTAGATTTTCCATGTATTGAATTTTCCATAGGAAAATTATTATTTACTTATGCTTATTAAAGAAATTCCTCTGCTAATTTCAGGGTGGTAACTGAGAGCCTCTGATTTCTATTTTGAACAGGGAGGAGTCAAGAATATTTCAGATATTCCTCAGCCTCCAGGCAGGATAAAACATCAGATTAACAATGTACTGGTGATGTTAATGGAGAAGCTGGCGAGAGAAGACAAGCTCTGCACTAATTTCTAACACTGTTTGGGCATTCATTAAAACACTTTGTGCAAAAATTAATTCCTCTAGGATGTCGTATCTGGTGTTCTTCCTAAAGACTGGATCTGTTGACCACATGAGACCATGGGGCAGCTGGACCACCCATGACTCTGTGTCCTTTTCGACCATTTTGTTATTTACTAGAGGGTAAATTTTACCATACTAGCGTGTAGGAAGTTCATTCTTCTGTAGACCATTTTACAACTGTCTCTGTACAGACATGATGCCAGCTTTAAAGTCATTTGTTCAGATTTGAAGTAATGCCATAAAAGAGGAATTTTTATCAGCTCTACTGCAGTGGCTGGTAAACCCCTCGAAGTCAGTACAAAACCAGTTTTAAGTTAGTATGGGCTGTGTAAGAAAAGTAAGAGCAATATTGAATTGCCGGCAACCAAGTTCTCTCAGATGTCTCCTGTACTTTGGAGAGGATGCCTGTCTGCCCCAAGTGCATGTCCAGTTTGGGGCTTTTCTTAGGAATCCAGGATGAAACTTGATTTTTGCAAATGCTGAGCCTCAGGAGTTCTCATGAACTCCTGGTGGACTTGCAGTCCAGGCAGAACATGTTGAGAAATGAGGTTCTCTTTTTCCCACACTTTCCAAAGTTATGACATCTGGTTTTAACGCACAAGCATTTAAGTACTTTTCACTGAAGAGCGCAAGAGACCACCCAGAATATCCACTAGCCCAGTGGTTAGGAAACTCATCTGGCTCTTCTGGTGTGACTCCTTTTCTCTGTTTCTGAGAAGAGAAATTCATCCTGAATCTGGAAGCTGGAAGAATAGAAGAAATTCTTACTGTGACAAACAACATCCAACCATTGTAGTGAAGAAGGGCCATTTCAAGTTTTAATGATGGCAATGAAATCAGAAGTTTCTCTTCTGCAAGGATTGCTCAAGTCTTACCAACAGTAGTTGAAACGTTGTGACTCTGCTGCAAGAGGCAGTATGTAAATGTTCTTGCAACTGTACTATAGATCAGTAAATTTGCTGCCCAGTGTTAGTGACCTGGCTTCTGGAAACAGTTGATTCTGGAAATCAAGACACCTCAAGGTCACCAGATTGGTATGACAAATTAGTGCAAAGAGGGAACGTTAATCTCTGTGGTCGGAGATGTGGCAATTTGGGCTGTGATTCTTGGCCCAAAAATTGGGCCAAGATTCACAGAATGACAGCAGTAACTAGGCTGGAAAAGACCTTTGAGATCCTTGTGTCCAACCTATGACCTAACACTACCTTGTCAATAGACCACGGCACTGAGTGCCACATCCAGGCTTTCCTTAAACACCTCCAGGGATGGTGACACCACAGCTCCATGTGCAGCCCATTCCAGTGCCCAGTCACCCTTTCTGTGAAGAACTTCTTCCTTATGTCCAGCCTAAACCTCCCCTGGTGCAGCTCAAGATGTATCCTCTTGTCCTGTCGCTGTTGCCTGGGAGAAGAGACTGACCCCTCTCTGTGCACAGGAGGCTCCTTGATAGAAGAACAGGCAGAGGAATTCATGTTGTTATGCTGAAGTTCAGCTTTACAATCTGCAGTCCCCTACAGTGGGAGAAACCAAATGGCATGGAACACTACCAGGATTTGTAAGGAGCAGTTGTATTGTGTTGGAGATGATCTGGACTGGTCCCTGCATTGTTCTTCCCTTTCTCCAGCTCTCTTTCCTGTAAATCGCTCCTGCACACATTCACACCTACCCAACATATATGGAAATAATTAAAGCTTTGGAGAGGAAGTGTTTCCCGTGGTGAATTGGTACTTGAGCGCTGTGGAAAATTGACAACAAATTGCCTCTGACAGGATTAGGGATCCCTGGTGAGGGATTGTGTGGAATCTTGAGAGACACCTGCCACCCCTGCAGCACTCCCCCCGTCCTCTCGCAGTGCTGAGGCTCAGCCGGGCTGCCCGACTGCCTGCTTCCTCCTGTGAAGCAGCATGAAAGCAGCTTAGCAAAACAGAATCAATGTGTGAGGCTGGAAGGACTCGCTGAGCACCAGCCAGTGTCAGAGCAGGGTCATTGCTGGCTGTGCCAGTGCAGGTCGAGGTGCTGGCCAGTGCTGTTGGACAGGAACATTGCTTTTGCAATCTAAGTAAGAAAGTGCCATTGAGTTATGCTTCCTACACCTATAACAGTGACAGACCTTCTTTTTTTCTTTTTACTTTCTAGATCAGAGTGTTGGGAACCTGAAGAAAATTGTACATGAAAACCAGTAAGACTATGTGTGGGGAGATCAGCTAATTTCATCACAGTACCAGCCTCCAGGTCTGGCATTACGTACTTGTGTTCAGCCTTCTCTAACCAGCAGTGCTGGATTTTTATTTTTAAGCCTTTTTTCCCCTTCTCTCCTCAAACACTGAGCTCTTCTAGAACAGAATCCCACTGTTTGTGTTGGATGCGTCTCCTTTATGAAGTGAGACAGGCTGTAGGAAAATTTATTAGACCACAACATAGAGGGGATTAATCCCTTGGTAGGTTTGAGTTAATATAACCAAGCAAGAGCTGGAAGGCAGTGGCACTATCTGCAGCTTAATAGCAGCCACCTGAACCCAGGAATCACTTGCCACATGGGGCTGGCAGGGAAATAAAGGCTCATTGCCCATCCCTGTCACAGCTGTGACCAGCCGAGGTGTTTTAGGCCAGTAGAGCTGGATCACACTGGTTTCCTCAGTCCTGACTATTTGCAGCATCTCAGTGTTGGAGCTTGTGACCAAGGGCAGTCTGATCTGACTGAAACTTACTGCTGGCACCAAGTAAGATTTTTTTTTTGATGTTGTGGGCTTGTTATGATCCTGATGTTTTCAAAACTGATGGTGCATCCATGCTCTTTTATCCCAGTAGAAAAAAACCTGGTGAAAGGCCCCTGTCCTCTGCAGTGGTTATCTCAAACCAAACCCTGCTCATTTTGGCCGTGTTTTACCTCTGCAGCTGGAGAGATCCCTGAATGCTGGCCTGGCTGTGGGAAGGCAGTGAGTGTTGTTGGGAGGGGGTTGATTCCTGCAGTCCATTTGGGCTCGGGGAGTGAAGCTGGGACTGGCAGCATGGTATGGAAACAGTTTCTGTGTGCGATGGCTTTGTGATGCAAGGCCCTATTACCAGCCATTTTCTCCTTGCATTACGGTTTCTAAAGGCTTAAGGTTTGTTGCTATTATGTTTAAATGGATACATGGCTAATGTCTTGTAATTTTGTTCCCAAGCTTTCTATCTGCAGAGGCTTCACCTGCTGAGCCTCTATTTTAGATGTTTAGTGTAAACTGCTGGGGCATGTTCAGATAAATCTGGAGCTTTGTTTTCTTTCAACAGTGCCAAACGAATGTGTTTGAGTGTGTTATGTGTGAACTGTGGGCATTTACTTCTGCTGAACAGGTTTTGCTTGCTTTCCTTGCTCTGTAATGCTTCTGTCTTGTTTTATTAGCAAATCAAAGTCACCTTGGGTATAGTGTAAGCAACCCAGTCTGTGTAGGATTGGGGTTGACAAATCTGCCAGGTTTTCCTGGGATTAGTAATTGCTTGGTTTTAAAGTTTGTTAGAGAGAGATGCTACTAGTAATTTAAAAAAGCTGTCTGTACCAACCAGGGGCTTTTGCTGCTGCCTGTGAGAGCTGGGGGGCCCTAATGGCACTGGAGGCTGCTCTGAGGGTCCCAAGTTTGTGGTTCCTCCATGATCCAACCCTTATTTAAATAATACTAAATTTTAATTTAAAAAGCCCCACTCATCTCCTGAAAGCTATCAGTACAGTGGATTAAATCTGGTGTTTGGGTCTTGTGGCTTTGTTCTCTGGTGTCTGTCTGGGCATGGATGCCAAATGTAGTGTTTCCTTGACTGGGACTGTATCCTGTCAGTGGTAGATTTTTCTGGGGTCTGATGAAGGTTGATCTTGCTCTGCCTTTGGCTCCGTGAAGGCTGAGTATTCCTTTTGCCCTTCCCTCCCTCCAACATAGCTTCTTTTTTTTTTTAAAATGGAAGCTGCTGGGGCATGGTATTTCTGGGAGCATCTCACTTGTTTATAAATGTTTGATGGGTTTAAGACTGACTGCTGGCAACATGAAATGAGTTCAAAACTGACTCAGTGAAAATATGGAAGAGTTGAAAATATGGGAAGTAACAAAAACTAAAAATTATATTGAGGTGCTCTTGGGTACCCGCGGGAGGTGATATCCAAGAGTCATTTGTACTTCTGCATTGCAGAAGTCCCAGCAGAAATACACTGGCCTCTGTATTGAGGGGCTGGACCTGCTGGTGTTGGCCCCTGTGATGAGTGTGTGACAAGGAGGAAGACTCTGCAGATAAATCTGCTTTAGGTTAATTTTTGCTAGGGTGTTTTGGAGCTCTTGTCAGGTCCTGGATACCGTTAGTCTTCACTGAGCGGTGGGCATAGATGTGCAATGGATCTGTGTGCAGTTTAACCAGAAAACACCAAAGGAATTTGTAATATTTCAGATGAGGGCCACAAACCCAGGGCTGGGTTAGACAGGATGCCTTCTTGTGGTGAAATCCAGGAACCCAACCCTGACAAAGGGATCAAAGGTGGAGGGGAGTTCTGAGGACAGTGATGGATAGTAACTGGGGGGAAAGCAGTGAGGAGAAGGTAGAATAGGGGCCAGTACCTGGAAGCCAAATTCAGCAAACAGAGTGGACATTGGGCACAAAAAGATAAGAAAGCAGCTGGCCACTGGGATAAGCTGCCATGGAAATTGTGGACGTTTTATCTTGTTCTCAAATCACGAGTACCTGCCTAGCCAGAGGATGAATTTTAGCTTAATCTGTCTTTGGAGATCAAAATCAGTGTATCTGTCGGTGAAGTCTGAGAATTTGTTATAGGCTTGAGGTAAATGCCATGAGCTGATAGCACAGCTGGATTATGACAGGCAGTTATTCCATAATAGCATGTCTCCTCTGTTCTGCCATTTGCATGGGGTGGCTGCAGTTACTCCAGAGTCTGGTTCATGGTAGCAGGATGTTCACGGGCCACGGAGTGGGATGTCTTCCACGGCAGAAAACACTGCCATGTTTTTAAATCTGTTTTTGCAGGATAATACTTTTTGTTCTGACACCAAATGAAGCTTTAGCTAGTCAGTAGAGTATGCCAAAAATCTGTATTTATTAATTACAAGCTTGTAGTCTTATGATCAAATTTTCAATTAGAACAACACAGATTTTTGAGAGTGTTTTGCATCTGAAAGTCCTTATGTCTGGAGGAGGAAGATGTAGACCAGAAAAGCACAAGCACTCAGGTCAATTCATCATGTAGTTCTTGCTTCTCTTCCCAAAAGAGAAATGGGAAAATTGAAAACATGTTACCATTTGCAAAGGGTTTCTGGTTTTGTTTTTCTTGCTTTGAAATTACATGTTCACTGCAATTTAAAAGAATCAACTTGTCTCCAGTAAAACTTTCCTTTTGGTGTTTTGTAAACCTTTCATCTGGAGATTAGGATTTCTGTTTTAATAGCTTTATCTGAGAAAAGGTTTATTGTTTGGGGGGAGTGTATCTGGATCTTGAAAATGGAGAAATCAAATTTGGGAGCTGCTTTATATCCAGTTGTCATTTTAATTGCTGGTAAATTCTAAAAAAAAAAAAAAAATATCTTAAAGCTTTTTTTCTTTTCCAAAAATAAAACTAGTTCTTGGGAAAGGACCTGATAAGAAGGATGTTTGTCTTGGCATAGACTATTTTTGATTCTGAAGTGCTGAAAAGTTACTTTTCAGGACTTTGTTGCATTTTCACAAAACTGGAATGAAATATGGTCAAAGTACTGGTATGTTGTGTTCTCAGATGGGTTTACTTTAATTGTAACATCTTTTTTCCCCTGGTTTAATCAGAAAAGAGATGATAAAGAACACCTTGTAGTAAATCAAAGTCTGTCACACTACACAATCTGGAAAAAACCTAAAGAAGGCAATTAAGGTCTGTTAGTTGTGGCTTTTTAAGAGTAGATGGCAAGAAAGCTTACTTACATAGAGAATGGAGTTTGTGGCGTTGGATGCAATTGGCTTTGGTGCCCCCTGTGATGATTCAGTCTCAGTAGGCTGCTCTTAGAGTAGTAAAGGTTGGTTTGGTTATGTCCCTTGGTCATGGCAGCAGCAGAGTTGATCAAGTCTGTGTGAAACCCTGGGTGGATTTGAACAGTGATCATCTCATGGCCTTTGGGAATGCTGGCTGCCCTTCAGGCAGGACTGAGAAAAGGCAGGGCTTGTAGGTGAGCAGTAGCCCTGGAGAAAAGGGTCTGTGTGCATCAAGCTCTGGCTTCAGATAAAACATGCTCCTGCTGTTGTTGAAGTTCCCTTGCTCAGTGTGGGCTTCGTCAGCAAGGAAACTGTCCACCGCAAACCTCCTGCCATCCTGATTTCAGATGGTGGCAGGTGGTGAAATAAAAGACGGTGCCAGTGGAGACCATGGTTAGAAACAGCCATGCTGGCAAGCCATGGCTGGCAGGAGGGAGTTTGCCCTTGGTCAAGAGGAATCAAATTAGGTTGTAAAATATTGAAGCAAATAAACTGAGTGTACAGACTCTTTCCCCAAAAGGATCTGTCCTGTGCTATACAGTGTTGTTACCCCCTGGACCTGTCTCCCATCTGCCTGCTAAGGACCTGCCCTCCATGGGGACCTGGCATCAGTGCTGTTGAGTGATTAACCTGGGAGTCTGTCAGCTGTCTATCTCTCCTTCATAGGCCATTAGCTGCCCAGAAATCCCTGGCCTCAGGTTGTCCTTCCTGGTGTGGCGAAGAACAGCTGTAAGCACAGCCTGACCTTAAATCAAAATGAGAAGCTTCACAGTTTAAAATAAGGGCAAAGGGCTGGATGATTGATCCATCCTCTACTACCAAGTTCATGCCAGGGCTCTCTGTGTTTCAGCCAGTTCCTGGGTGTGTTGTGTAACGAGGCACTAATGCACTGCTAGATATTACAAGAGGATGGTAGCTCTGCTGGGTGGAAAAACATGTCATTAAAAGAAGGGTGACAGCAGCCAGTGACAAACCACAACAGGCAGAGTATTTAGCAACCTGGGCTCCCCAGTATATGAAGGGGTTAAGAGGAGGGAGAAGTCATTCATAAAAGAGCAAGAAGGTCTTGCTTGCTGGTAAGTAATTTCTGTCATGTTGTTTCACACAGACCGTGCTAGAGAGCAAAGCCAAACCACAGTGGAAACAACAGATGAGTGTGGGGGGACTGTGCAGACCAGGTACTTACTACTCTCTCCTCCTCTCCCTACTTATATGTATCTCTGAGGAATGTGCACATCTACTAAAATAATGCAGTTGAGAACTTCATTTTTAGTAGTTAACTGTATTAAGTGCCAGTGATGTACACTGAGTAAGTGTTTTCTGTTATTCCATTTATTTGAGCAGGGTTCGAAGTTTTTTTTATGTCAAGGCCATAGTTATCAACTGTATTTGAGATCACAGCATAAAGCTGGAAGAAAACGTCATTGCTGTACTGGTGTTTTCTCCTGCCTGAAAGGTTTATCTCCTAAGTCACAGTCTTTGTCTCCTATTCTGAAAGCTATCCTTTAGTGTTACACTCTTCCCTACCCTGGGCTTTTGACAAAATAGGTGCCCTGGGTGTCACGTGGCTTGGAGATGACAAAAACACCAGCCTAACTGAAGCAGCTTTGTCAGTGGCCATGGCATTTCAAGGCTCAAATCCGTAATTTTCGTGGCTAGAGCTCAGCTCTGGAATGCTCCGTGCAGTGAGAGGGGTCAGAAGTGTCCCTTTCAGGATGTGCATTGTGACTTGTGTCTTGAACCACCTGGTGAATGGTGCTCTGGGGATGACTCAGAGCGAGTTCCCCGTGTGGGTCCCTCTGTGGCGTGGGGTGAATGAAGCAGGATATTATGGGGCAAAAAGCCCCTGCAACACCCACCAAATGTTCTTGAAAATACTTCAAAGAGCAAACTAGGAAGTGGCAAGTTGCTTAGCAAAAAGTTGAAAGTGTAGTAGGATGCTTCTGTTCAGGTGAGTAAAAAGTTGAAGTTGTAAAGGAAGAGGCTTGTATTGAACTTGCATTTCTGCCCTTTGCACATTTGCTGGTTGGTTAAAGTCCCTCCACAACACTCGTGGAACACTTTGGAGAGGCAGCAGCCAGCCCTGATAGTGGTGTCCCTCCTCAATATGAATGTATTTGTGGCTGAGGCTTCTTTTGTGTTATCCTGTTTCTCAGTTTTCATGCCATCCTTTTTTCTGCTTCCAGTCCTTTGTGTCTTGTTTTTTTTTTTCTCTTCTTATACTCCCCTTGGTCCTGCTCTGAGTTCACCTCCCTTGAAGTGGAGATTTGTCCTTGGATATTGCTTGACCTGCTTTGCCAAGGTGTTTATCTTCTGCAATGCAGATACCAAACTTCAGTTTAATGTTTCCCTAGGCAGTTTGTTGGCTGAGGCAAAGCGTGGGGAGGTTCCTTGGGTAAATGCGTTTGCCTTCCCTGACCCCTCCAGAAATTTGGAGAGGAAGTTGAGGGGTGCAGCAAATCAGACCAGGAGATGTTTGGAGAGGGGAGAAACAAGCAACTTTGCACTAGCAGCAGGCACTGTGACTGCCTGCTGCTTCATGAGGCTTGATGTGAATTCAAGTGGACATCTAGTACTGGTGAACAGAAAGCCAAAAAATATGTTTTTTTAAAAAAAGATTTTTTTGCTCTCAGGCTGCAAAATTCCGTGATGACTTAGAAGAAATTGAAACACTTGCATGCAGTGGTGACTTTGAACTGGAAGGGGAGGCTCGTATTTCCTGGGATGTGGTTGTGAAAGCATCTTGTAGGCAAGCAGTCGACTCCTTGTAGGAGCTTTTAGCTGTATGCCAAAGACAGAGCCCCCTGCTCCATAATGTTGTTTCTCCTCATGGAGAAAGGTTACAGGGAAATTATAGTAAATGATGTGGTATGTCTGCAAATCACTGGTTTGAGGGGCAGTTGTTCCCATTCCAGTCACTATTCCATCACTGAGCCCTTCACATCGCATAATTCCTGTTTCATTTACTGCTGCTTATGATGGGGGAGTTCAGCCCAGCAGTCAAGGATGGTGCCAAGAGTACCTAATCAAATCTGGTCATGCAGATCCCTGTCCGTGGGCTGGGCAGAGCACAGAGCATTCCAGGGCTGCAGCAAAACTGGACTCTCTGTCCTCTTCCTGGCTTCAGTAGCAGCTGGAAGAAATGGATGCCCAGGCGCATTGCCCCTACTGATATAACACCCCTCTCCCCCTGCCCCCTTCTTAGAGGACAGTGGTGGCCCAAGTACAGCATCTCTGCTGTGGGGCTGTTTTTCCAAATTATTCTCCCCACAATTTGCAAAGTGAGAGGCTGCTGAGACCTGATGTCTGGGCAGCCTGCTGCAGGTGAGGTTTCCTTGGAGAATCCTAGTGACCAAAGAAAGAAAAGGGGTGGGTGCTCTTTGCTTCAGGAGTTTTGCATGGCTTTGTGACTGTCCCTTCCCAGTGCACAGGAAACCAGCAGGAGCTAAAGCTGGGGTGACCTGTATCATTGCTCAAACTCCTGGAGAAGGAGCTGAGCCACTGCCATGCCATGAGTGTCTGAATTACATTCTTTTATTGGCCTGCTATACTGATGGAGTGAATACATCTTTTAGCTGGTCATTCTCCATTTCTCTTTTGAGTATGTTGGGGAGAGGGTCTCTGTGTGTGTCTGAGCCACTGAAGTGCAGCAGTGACAAGCTAAAGAGAGCAGAAGCCTACAAAAAGCCCTGATCTCTCACTGCACTCTTTGCTCACCAGCAGAAAACCAGACCCTTTGGGCTCCATGGCATTTGTGAGTTCTCTTCACAGTTCTAGATTGCAGTCTTGGAAGTTGGGTTCTCCTCCAAATGTGACCTTGTTTCAGTCCCCCACGAGGGAGCTGATCTGTAGGAAGTGCTGGGTGCCGTGAGCAGAGCAACGCATGCAGCAGGCGGGAGATGAAAAGGGATGCGCCCGGCTCTGGGCTCTGCTTGTGACGCACACTTTGCCTAACCACAGCGGCTTTGTTCTCAAGGCCACTGCTGCAAATTTAACCCGGTGTTTTCGCAGCTTCTTCTGCTACTGTGTCCTTCTGAATGCTGTTGTCTGTGCTCTGCCCCAGCCTCAGCTGCTTTGCACCCTCCTGCCTCTCTGCAAATGCTGGCAAGAGAATGTGGTGCTCAGAAAGGCATCAGGGTAGTTAGGAGCTGCAGAGTTGTGTGTGACAAGACAGTGTGTGTTGGCTGTCCTAAGTGTTTTCCTCAGGCAGGTGCCAAACAGAGGATAAATCCTTGTCGGCTGGTGCCACTCCCTGGGAATATCAGAGCTTTGGTCTGTCTTGGTAAGCTGGGTGAGTGGCAGTGAATTGGAAAGGGGCATCACTATTGCAAAAGTATGATACCCCAGCAGTGTGTCATCATGTGCATCCACCCCTTCTGCTCCAGACTGTTTCCCTGGCTGTAGAAGTATTGCTTCTCTCCTACCACCCATCATCATCTCCCCAGATCGTGTCAAGCCCCTGCAATGAGGGCTTCTTGAGCAAACTCTTTTTTTGGCCTTTCACACCCTTCCAGCATCAAATCTCCACAGCACTGCAAACACTCACTGGGAGCACCTGGGAATGACGAACTGCTGCTGTGTGAGGCTGGCCAGGAAGAGAATGATGCCGTTCTGGGAGGAGAAATAATAAAGGTTTTGAAAGAAAAGGCTTGAGGTGGGAGAGTTTGTCAGAGCTTGAGAGTAGACACCAAATCTACCTTTCACAAAGGGGTCCTCTTATCTTCAAAATTATTCTGGCTTGCACTGGTTTGTTTTACACGGATGGAGGATGCTTAGACTTCACAAATTAATTTTTACACCTACCAAAGTAGCAGAACCTCCGTGACCTTGGGTTGTATGCTTACAACTGAACTTACAGCAGTGTTTTCGCTTGTGTTTGAGGATCCTGGCTCCAGGTGCCAGGCACTGCAGGATAAACACCATCAGCAAAATGCTACGGGAAAAACCAGCTGCCTTAGCTGGCAGCTGCTGGGGAGCTACCTACGGGCTACGTGTGAAGGAGAAGCAGCCAAGCCATCAGGCTCATTTTGTAGCACAGCTTACACCAGATGTTGGAGCTGTGATGTGCAATATGGTATCTCACCTCCAACACAAACCACACCTGGTGCCTGGAGCAAGGTGGAGAAGGTGTAGTTGCCAGACTTGCTATTCATAGAAAGTATGGTAATCCCGTATGTGGTCATGCTCAAAAATACTTCTACACAAAAAAAAAAAAAAAAGCTTTTTGACCTTGTGCCTGCAGGTGCAGTTTTAGCCTTCAAGGCATATTTTAGTTTAAAGATATGTACTTCTAGAGAAAGAACTTGGCATGCATTTTAAAGGCATAAACATAAGAGCTCTCAGACAAAGTACATGATCCTGTGCTGTCTGCCTCGGCATTCATATCTCCTTCATCTGTTTCATGCTGCCAAATTCATTTGTTTTGCTGTCAGTGGAGATAAACCAGTGCTAATTTAGTCCACAATATTGTTTTTGTTCAGTCCTGTGCTATAGAGCCAAATGCTCTGCTGAGATAAATCAGCACCCACCTTGGTTGTTGGCCTGGGAAGCAATGGAATAAACCAGCTACTGCCATGCTGGGAATTACAGTTGTCCTGCACCCATGCCATGTTTGGCCTGTGAAAATAGAAGGAGAGGCCAGAAGTTAGCAGCTGCTGGACTTGTTGGTCGTTCTGCTGACAAGAGTGTTGTATGACTTAGTGTAGGTATTTCCTGCAGCCCAGTGTGAGAACCTGAAGGCCCTTTTCTGGTTCAATGCTGAGGCTTGGAATTACACAGATCTGAAGAAGCAGCACAGCAAAGTGTGACCTCCTGACTGGGCTCCTGCACAGCCCCAGAGATAAAATGGGTGTTTTTAGAAAGAACTCAACAAAAAAAATTAACTCCCCCTGCCCCCCCCCCCAAATCAACGAAAACAAACTGTGTCCCTGTGCACAGACACAAAGAAGGCATATGCAAGGCACAGGTTTGCTTAACTGCCAAATCAAATTGAAAATAATAACCTTTTAGTACAAAATTTCTTTGCTATGGAAAAAGATTTCAATCCAAACTTTTTTTTGTTCAGCTGAGCATGTATTGTGAAGGAAGACCCCTAAGAGATGGGCAGTGATTTCCATCCCACTAGGAAGATAGAGAGGCTGAAGCATGGAGGAGAGGGAGCTGGCTTCCTCCATGGTCACACAGCAGCCAAGGCTGCAGTTAGAAAGCAGACAGACCTCTTGATTCTGTTTTCTTGCCCTTTCTGTTTTGGTATTTTGTGTCACTTCCTGATAATTACCACCAAGTTCTGCCATTTCAACAGGGCTAATGTTTTAAAAGCTGCAGTAAAAACCAGATGGGGAAGGTGTTAAAGGTGCCAAGTGGAATTTCCTATGTTCTCCTTTCAGATGCAGTTCATAGTTCATAGAGCTGGGAGGAGCTCCTGACAGTGGATTTTCCCCTGGTATGGAAATACGTGTATAGTGACCATCCCAGGGATGGGGACCAAAACATGGCGGGATGGCATTTTTGTGTCACCAGGTATGTTTAAAAAGAAAAATAGCTAAATAAAAACAAGGGAAAAAAACCCCAAAACACAACACCACAACCCAAGGGCAAGAAATAACCCCACCCAAACAAACTGAGGGTAGTGGAAAGCAGTTTCAGGTCAGCCAGATGATTTTGTTTCTCAGTGGATTTTGTTCAGGAGTTGAACTACTTACAAATACGAATTTTAAGGAAAGAAAAAAAAAGGAAAGAAGATAAATGTCTCATGGGTATGGAGATAAATGAAATCAAATGCTAAACTTGAAGACAAGTGAGTGTGAGAGGTAGGGGAGATTGGTGAGAGCGATGACATTTTAGGTCAGGAGTCATGGAAGTTGGGGCCTTTCCTAAAGCTGTTGGTTTTGGTTTTGTTTTCTGGATCCTCCACCAAACTGGAAAATGTCTTGTTTTGCATGACTGTAACAGTTTTGGTTTGGAGGTGATTTGTACAAGTAAGTGTTTGTCAGAGGAAAATGAGAAGCTGTGACATTCCTGACTTATGCTAGGGCTTCAGCTGACCTCCAGCATGGAAGATGATGGATGTTTCTTCCTGTAGTTTTTTGGAGATGAATTTTCCACCACCTGCCTCTGATATCTGAAGTGTTTGATGTGATATAAGAACATGGCTTTGCCAGGCTCTTAGTTAAATGTTCAGGCTGGGCAAGTATTGATGTTGATGAGCAGCTAATTTTAGTGCATGTGTGTGTGTGTGTATATATATATATACACAAAGCATATTATATTGAAATTGAGCTATTATTAATTTGTAGTTAATTTCATTAATTCAGTAATTAAGTCTATATTTTTAAAATATAAAAGTTCCCCTCCCAGGCATGTGAAACTCCTGCTTTTGCCTTTGGTTCATTTTGAAGGTATTTCAGAGTTTCAGGAGTTACTGAGGTGGTTACTCCTCAGATCAATAAACAGATAAATGGATCTTTCCCTCTTTGCTCTTGAATTTTTGAAATTGATTTGCAAAATTCCACTTTCTAATCTGCCTCCTTAATCTGAGCTCATCACTGTTTCGGACTGGCTCCTGATTCTTTGAATGATCAAGTAGGCTTCCTCTCTTTGTTCCCCTGCAGTGAATACAAACTCTTTAACAAAGCTGCAATTAATTTTTTTGAGTCATCATGTCTTTTTCTTTATCAAGGCTTCAGGTGAAATGTGGGTATTCAGATGTGAAGGAGATGTTTTGTAGTTTTACCCTTTTGGTTTGGTGGCAGTTGGGTAAGAAAAAAAAAAAGGTATCCAAAAGGAGAAAACTCAACAGTGACATAATGTTAGCAAGTCTTTTAATTAGATGATGTGGTTTTTTGCTTTTTAAAAATCAGTAATATTAACTTCTGGAGGCTTTTATTTCTGAGGATGATGAAAATTAGCCCTCTGGGAAGCAATTCCTCCTCAGTGTAGCTTTTTAATTTGCCTGTCTGAGCCCTTTAATAATGTTTCTGCATCCTAATTGGAAGTCACTTGAAGGCAGACTAGGTTTTGATTGTGATTGATTTAATAGATCCTCATTGTAGCTGGTCTTGAGAAGCCTGTCTTGCCTTGGTATGAAGCTATTAATATGCTCTGCTGAGTATTGCTGGTCCTTGGAGGGAGTGGAGGTACAGTCCTCATGATTTAATTTGGCCCTGTTGTGTCTTGTGGTGGTTTATTCTGAAGTTGGGTGCTATCCTGGAGGAGAGGGCAAAGGTTTGTTCTGTGGGAAATCCCTGTGGGGCCAGGAACAATTCCAGCAGCCATTGCTCTGTGACCTGGGATCTGGGGGGCCTCAGAGCTGCAGCCTCCCGTTGCCCCATCTGTCACTAGGGCAGGATTTGCTTATCTGGGGTGAACCTAGGGGCTGTCATGCTGATGTGTAGTGCAGCCAGGACACTCTGAAGATACCTTTCCAGATATGCTTAGCTGATATTTCCCCTCCTCCAGGCCTTTTTGGACTTAGTGCATCTGTAGATTTCCCTTGGACACTTTCCACCAGCAGTGATGCAGTTGGCTTTAAAGCAATATAGAAAGGGTCAGAATTTGGCCTACTCTCTATGTATAGAAAGAAAGTAGGAGTTCCTCAGCTTCCCTTTCTTCACACCCTACTAGAGCACAGAACATTCCTGCTCACTGGCTCAGTTAAGCTGCAGCCTAACACTGAACTGCATTAATTTTAGTTTATAATGGGAGTCTGAACACTGGTCAGAGCTACAGTGTGATCTCTGACGGGCTCACCTTTTCAAGCTTAAGACCAAGACATCTTTTCAGAAAGCCCATTACTGATTCAACAGCAAAGGATATTAAAATGCCATTTTCTTTTAATTAACCTGGGACAGCTGCTGATTTAGTTTTGAGAATGCTGACACTTTGACAGGTTAGAAAGGAGCCTGGGCTGGGAGGATGCCTGACCTGCAGAAGCACCAAGGTGAGGGCAGGCTTGCTGGGATAAACTGGGCCCTACACACTGTAGCTCATTGCTCCTGGCCCAAACCTGGAGTGGCTGCTACCTGAGCCAACACAGTGTGATGGTAAAGACATGTGTTACCTTTTGCACTGTGTGGGGACAGGGATGACCCAAGTCCCCCTTTGCTTGGGGTGATCAAATGTGGCTGACCTCAGGGGATGCCACCCACACGCTGTGGAGCAGCTCTGGCCGTGGGTGTGAGACCCAGAGACCTGCACTTTCCCTCGTGTGACATGGGACACGCTGTTTCAGTGATGTAAAATGCTGCCTGATCCCATAAGCTTGTTCATCAGCTTGCTCCCTTAACAGCTTGCTAAAGCTCATTCTGTTTTATTTTCCAAGCAAGAGAGTTTGGTTTCTCATGACGTCAGAAAGCAAACAAGTCGTGTGAGGATTCTGGTGCTTACCTACAGATTAAGGAGCACATCCCGGTCCTTGGGAGCCTTAACCACTCACTTCAGGGGATGTGAGATTCATCTCTGTGTCTGAGCTCTGACGCACTTTGTGCTGGCAGATGCAGAGAGATTTTCCTCGCACACATCATGAATTTACACTGCTTGGCTACACATCACTTGTAGTCGTTCCTCTTCCAGCTGTCACAGGGCTCTCGTGCTGTGCCAGCGGTACCAGCTCCTTGGCATACTTCTCCAACGTCCCTTTGGAGAGGCTCACATCTGTCTGCCTCGCTTTTTGTGCTGCTTCTTTTGTAATGGCACTAAATGAAAAATGCAGAGTGCTGAGTCATGGGATAATGGTAACAAAAATATTATTTGTGCTGGACAAATTGATCCTGTGTTGCCTGTAGCGTGATGACCGACCTCCTGCTCGAAGGTCTGTCAAAGGCAGTAAGTGTTCTGTGTGCTGACATGGCTTCCTTGCTCCAAAGCAGGTCCTGCAGCATCACACTGCTGCCTGTGTGCCCGAGGTGGTCGTAACCAGCATGACCAGCTGGCTCAGGAGCTGAGGCTGCTCCCTGGGGCTTGCTGCTGTGGAACTTGCTCAGCCCCAGTGAAAGGGTCCTGGCTACCTCTGGCACATCTGTGCTTGCCCTCCTCTGCCTCTGTCCTGGGAGTCGTCTCTGCTGCCCTGGAGATGAGTTTCAGGGTGAATCACAGGACTTTGTGCTCATCCTTCTGGCTGGACGCGGGGTGGAAAGATGCTGCAAGTTCATCAGCAGCATTATGGTTTGTTTTCTGTGAAAACAGTGACTGGCTTCAGATGCTCACCAGCAGCTTGGTGCAGATGCAGTGTCTCAAAACACTGATCTCTGTGTCCTTGGGGGTGGTGTCACCTCTAGTCCAGCTCGTCCCCTGGTACTAGATAATCAGATGACTCATGAGGGAGAGCTGATTTTGCAGCTAGAAAGGGCTGGGATACTCAGCTGTGGACCTTCCTATACTTGCATAGCATTGCTCCAGCTGCTTGCTTGGAGACACAGTGACTCAGTCAGTGTGTCTGATGGTGCAGGAGAGCCAGCAGCCCCATCGCCACTGCGTGACCCCACAGATGTGGCTGTCCACGGGGAAACTTGGGATGTGAGAGTGTGGGGATGTAGAGGGCAAGGGCAGGGAATCAGGGAAGGTTGAGAATTGAGCAGTCAGGGAGCAGGTGGGGATGGGAGGAGGTCAGGACAAGGGTGATGATGTGCACCCCTACTGAGAGAAGTGCAGCCTCAGAAAAGGTGCAGGGGGCTGGAGCTGGCACAGGAAATGCAGGTCAGGCAAAGTGATTAGACCTGGTGAAAGAAGGGGATGTGGGAAAAACTGATGCCTCTAAGGACAAGAGTTGGCTGAAGATGCTGCTGTGATGTGTGGCACAAGGGCCAGACCCTGCCCCACCCTGCATGGCCTTGGTGCACCAGCCTGGGCACAGGTATCCTGAGCCTGCAGCTGGGTGGGGCAGGCAGCCAGGTGGACACTGTGACTGCCCCAGCACTGTCACGGCAGGTGGGACATGGAGAGCTCTTGGGGACACGTTGCAGCAGGACTGGGAGTGAAGCAGCAGTGTGTGCTGCTGATCCTGATGGCTCCTTCTCTCTTTCTGTGGGTTTCTATTTGGCTTGTTTAGCCAATGTATTTGGAAGGCTTCCTTCAGGACTGGGATGTGGCCTGGTGAAAGAGACATTGCTGAGGTCAATTGCCACAGCCAGGAGCAGGCAGTGACAAGTCAGTGACATTCTTTGGATTAAGGTGGCAGGGAGCACTTGTTGGGTTTGCTGTCTCCGTCTGTGCTATTAAACCCGGCTGGCGTTTGAAGATCAAGCGGAAGAGTAAACATGGAAGTGCCCTGTGTAGGTATTCCTACAGAGGAAATAACATTAGAAGGAGGCTTCTGCAAATGGTCTGAGTGCCAAAATGTTCATGTGAACCAGCAGAGGTTGAAGATGGACTGAAATGAAGAGCTTTTTCCTCTCACACTTGAAACAACTGCCTAAATGTGACCGGAGTGACTGTACACGGTATGTTTGTCAGCAACAAGACCAAAATCTCCACCTTCTCGTTAAACAAGGAGTCAAAATCTTTCTGCTTTTCCAAGCTTTAACCTCCTTTGCCAGAGACATGCTGGGTCACCCCCATCACGTTCTGTGCAAGCACCTGAGCTCCAGGAGCATCTTCTCTTCCCAGGAGCCTTTGAGGATATAAAATCCATGAAGGTCTTTAGTTTTTATTCTTTTTTTCCTTCTATTTGGTTCTGTGGGAATTTTTTTTGTGTACAGGCTTACTTTGCAGTTATGGGCTGTGACTTTCAGCATGGCTGTGCCCTGGATTGCCCAGTGCTGGGGGGAGGTTTTCTACATGAATTGCTCTGTATAAATAAACCCATGACAACAATGATGAAAAATGCAGGCTTTTGCTGTAAAAGTGCATCAGCTGCTACTTATTCTTAAAGAATCCTTCCACCAAATCATCACAAATCACGGTAAAGAGGAAGGAATGATGTAATCTGACAACAGTATTTTTTTAGACAGACAAAAAGATGTTGTGTAGAGAAAAGCAGTAACTATACCGGATTCTAAAAGTCTGTCGAGCAATTGCCCCCTGGAAAGAATAGCTTTACAGCATATGCACAGAAGTTTTAACTCTTGGCTGCCCTTTAAACTAAGATCGTGTATTTGGTATCACTCTGGCTTCTTTTGCCTTTTTCTAGGATGCTGAAGATCTGCTTTTATCCTCCCGTGATGTACATTGGCACAGGCTGCTTCATTGCACCATGATGCCCTAAAGCCAGAGGGGAAAACTGAGGATGGGAGGGTGTTATGCTGAGGCTAGAAATAAAGGTTGTGTTGGTAGCTTGGGATGTTAGGTCTGGAGCAGGATCCTGGTGCAAAGTAAAATACCCAGCATGCAAAGAGAGTCTCCATGACTGCAGGTTGGGAAAGGGCCTCAGCCAGGCTCCCCTTGTCCAAAGGTCTGGCACCTGGGAAGCAGCTGGGTAAGGGTTTGGTGTTATCTGTGGCTGTCTGTGCACGTAGCAGATGGTTATCTTTCACTGCTGAGGGCTGAGACAACTTTAAGGGTAGTTGGCAAGAGGTGTTTATGCCTTGCCTGGATCCAGCATCCTTCATCAGCCCTGTCTCAACACCTGGAGGATGCTGCCGCACTGCACGGCTCCTCTGTTCAAGTGCTGTGAGATTTACTGGCTCTCCAGCTGCTGCTAGTAACGATGCATTTGTCATGTGCTGTTTAATTAGCACGGAGCATGAATCACAATGAAGAGAAGTGAGGTACATGTCAGTTGATTATACCAACAATGTGGCTGCGAACATAAAATAGCTCCATGTTCCAGCCATGCAATACCACAGTCACTGTTACTTCAGCCCATGGCTGAATAAACACAGGGAGAGCAAGGCTGCCTTTTCCCTGCAGGCACAAAGAGCAATGGATTACCTGACCTTGGAGGGATAGATTTCTTTTTTCCCCTCTAGACTTGACACCTGCCTGACATTTGATACCTGTTATCGCAGGAGGACAAACAAAAAGCTCATTGCCTGTCTTGCAGAAGCAAAGCCAAGGGCAAAGCCTGCCGTCACCTTCTTTGATGTGTGTTGGCAGGGCTTGACGCTGGCTGGATTAGCTTGTTTAATTTGCTCCCTGTGTGGCTTTCAAAGCAATAACCGCATGAAAATGATTGGGGTTTGGTTAATACCAAAGGGCTCCTTATTCTGACATG
This sequence comes from Falcunculus frontatus, assembly GCA_013398115.1. Lineage (NCBI taxonomy): Eukaryota > Metazoa > Chordata > Aves > Passeriformes > Falcunculus > Falcunculus frontatus. The sequence continues at coordinate 185,083 of VZRV01001534.1, read as the reverse complement.
TCGATTTGGGATACAGCTGCTCTGAGGGGTGCACATCCAGCCTCTGTTTGCTGTTTGGCTTGCTGCTGGTCACAGATGTGGTCAGAGATGGTCCCTGCCCAATGCTCTTCAGGCAAAGATGAGCAAACATTGCATCCCTGTGCTTCAGAGATGATGGGGTGAGCCAAGTGCCCTGATGTCACATGGCAGATCTGTGGCAGCTGTCTCCTGAATCCCAGATGGACCCATGGTTATTTTCTGTCCAGGCACCTGGCATGCCAAGTGATGTGGATGTCTTGTGGCTTGACTTCGACTTGTCACTGAGCACAGAGCCTTGCAGCCTTCCTTCTCACTGCTTACAGCATCCAGGTCAGATCTCCTGCCTGGGCCTCCTCCCTTTCCAAAGTGACAGGTCAGCTATGAGAGAAAAACTCCTTGTCTCGACAGCTGAGGAGCCAAGTGCCTGGTGATCTTTGTGCTGGGATGTGTCAATTCATTACTAGAAATAAAAAAAACTTCTCCCCAAAACGTTCTGGTGAGAGTTGTGTTGATGAGCTTTGCAGACTGGTGTGTTAGCTGGTACCTGCAGTTTTATCTGCACCGGAAAAACCTTGGGTTTTGCCCAGAGGATGAATTTACATAAGAAGAAAGAGTAACAAGGCTGCTGCCAACCTATGTGTTTCAAACGGCTTTAGGAAACATTGCCTTTTAAAATGACAGACAAATACTGTGGGTAAACTGGCAATATTTCAAAAAGGCGTCTGTCTGGGAGAAAGACCTAAATGTTTTTCAAAGTATTTAGCTGTGCTATCTTCTAATTAGTGCACTGTAGTACTTAAGACATAATACTAAATTGGTGGAGGCTTAATACTGTCTTTTCAAGGAGTCATTAGGCTCTGGTGAGGCTGCACCTTGAGTACTGTGCTCAGTTTTGGGCCCCTCACTGCAGGAAAGACATTGAAGTGCTGGAGAGAGTTCAGAGAAGGGCCATGGAGCTGGTGAAGGATCTGGAGCACAAGTTCTGTGAGGAGCAGCTGAGGGAGCTGGGGGTGTTTAGCCTGGAGAAAAAGAAGCTTGGGGGGACCTTATAGCTCTCTACAGCTGCCTGAAAGGAGCTTGTAGCCAAGGGGGGGTTGGTTTCTTCTTGCAGGTAATGAGCAATAGGACAAGAGGAAACAGTCTCAAGCTGTGCCAGGAGACATTTAGGTTGGATATTGGGAAAAAATTCCTTTATGGAAAGTTGAGTCACCATCCCTGGAGGTATTTAAAGGATGTGTAGATGTGGCACCTGGGGACATGGTTTAGTGGTGGCTTCGTGATGCTGGGTTAATGGTTGGACTTGATGATCTTGGAGATCTTTTCCAACCTAAATGATTCTATGATTCTCATTCACATCCTGCCATCTCTCTTAGCCCTGATACTGCAGCTGCTTACCTCATTACAATTAATCCCTGATTTAGCTTTGTGCTGCATGGTTGGAGACTGCTGAGGTGTGTCACCACTCGGGAAGAAGTTAGGAGTGACTTCACTGGATGCCCATTGTGGTGCTCCACATGTGCTACCTCCTTTGTTAGGCTGATGTGTACAAAGCAGATCAGTGCTTGCTTTCCGTCTCTCAGGAAAAGGGTGGCGTGCTGAATTTATTTTTCTTGTCATTTAGCTTCACTGAAGACCTTATAAGCTTATGCTGGTATGAATTTGGTTACGCAAAGAGTATCAGAGAGCCTTTGTTAACTCTTTGCCCACTGCAGCTTTTCCCTCTGAGGGGGCAGCTCTTGGGTGTTGCTCATCCCAGCCTTAGATCAGGTTCCTGCAGTGCTGCTGTGTCCTGGACAGGACAGAGGTAGAGCACTTGCCCAGGGTCCTTCAAATCAGAAGTGCCTGTAGCCATGGGGCTTTGCTTGTGGGCCACCCAGGGAAGCTGATCTGCCCATCCTCTGGTGGGGGTGCATGGACAAAGTCATAGGGCATCGCCTGGTTTTGGGACTTGATGTCCTGCCAGCTGCAATTGGGGAGCTCAGCAGGTAGTGCTGGGATGGGATGTTTGACCTTTTTGCTGTGGTGCTGACGGGATGCCTGATGCAATGTTCTCTGCTCACTGTGGTGGTGCTGGTAAACACTGAACCCAGTCTGAATAGTCCAAATACCATAGCACACTGCAGAGCACTTGAAAAATGACATCACATGCAAAACAGTGGCCAAACTGGGAAGTTGGACTTCGCTTTTGGCAGGCAAAGAGGGCAACGAGACAAAGCACAGAAATGAGCTTTTAAAGAATTTTCTAAGCAAGACTGGCTTGGGTAACCAGTTTTGCCAGGGAGGATCCTTTTATGTGTTTCTACTTGGAATATTAAATAATCTGATTTTAGGATAAAATTGCTTGCTTCTCTGCATCATGTTCTGTTCTGGTCCTTTTAATGCCGTCAGGAGTGGGAGAAGGAAAAAGCTTCATCATAAGTTCTTTATTTAGGCTGTCTGGTCTCCTCCGCAGGGGTGGGCTGGCACTGTCCTGACTGCTGGTCTGTGCCCATGTAATGACTTGCTGAAGGATGTCACAGACAAGCTCTGTTCATAGCTCCCTTGGGGCTGCTAAATCCCACCCCTAAGGACTGCACAAATGGACAGAATTACCAGTGAGTAGGTGGCTTACAGCCTCCTCTTGCTTCTAATTCTCTAGTCAGTGCTCAACAGTGAGCCACAGGAAGATGCACCTTGTCCCTCTCTTCTAACAGGAAGAGGATTTTATCATTTATGCTGCATTTTTTGTCTTTCATGTGGAAGAAGTTTGGATATGTTCTTTCAAAAAGCTTTCTTTCTAAGCCTCAATCAGGCACAAAACAAAGTTTCTGGAGAGAAGTAATGGATGGGAGGGTTGGAGGGGATGTGCATTTCAGATCGACAGAATTTCCTGGACTCTGATGCTGGCTGGATAGTCATGTTTGGTGATGGCACGTTTCTTTCTTGGAAGTTGTGATTTTCATGTGCTTCCTTTTCCAACATACTTCCAGTTATCATTATTTATAGGTAGCACGTGTGAACTCCATAATGGATTTTGTTTAACAATATCAGGCATATGGCTAAATGCTCATATTTTGTCATTGCCATAACCTATTGTCCTCCAGTTCTTTCTCAACTAATTTTTTTTTCTACTGTTTAGAGATCTGGAGCAGGGGCCTATTTTTAACTGGTCATAGAGGAACTTTATGAATTTTCAGATCTGGTGTAAGTGAAACCATGCTCATGCAAAACATGGCTAAACGCAGTCATGCAGAGGAAGAAGGGGTGAAAACCCCCCACTTCTCTAGTAGAGAACTTAAGTAAACTCCATTGGAAATGAAACTCTGAGCTGTGTTAAAAGCCATGAGTGGGCTGGGGCATAAACCACTCAGTCTGTTACAATCCTAGTGCTTTACTAGAGCCGACTGCCAGATCAAACCTGCCCAAGAACAGGCCTGGTTAAAGCAAAACAAACAAAATGAAAACAAAGATAACAAAAATGTCTATTGTACATGAAGCCTATCAGCATCCAGCTGCCCCACTGCTCTTAGTTGCTGTAAAACCTGCCAAAATCTCCCCGAAGAGACCATACAGCACCTTCCAGTACCTAGAGAAAGCTGGAGAGGGGCTTTTCACAAGGGCAGGTAGGAATAGGACAAGGGGCAATGGCTTTAAACTGAAAGACAGTGGATTTAGATTAGATATTGGGAAGAAATTCTTGACTGTGAGTGTGGTGAGGTGCTGCAAAAGACTGCCCAGAGAAGCTGTGGATGCCGCATCCCTGGAAGTGTTCAAGGCCAGGTTGGATGGGGCTTTGAGCAATCTGGTCTAGTGGAAGGTGTCCCTAGACTTGCACACCTTTCTTAGAACCCTTGGAACTAGAGAGTCTTTAGGGTCCTTTTTAACCAAAACCATTCTGTGCTTCTGTGTTTATGCTGGGAATTGTACCTGGGATCTGTTGCTGTTAAAAATGTAAGAACCCCAAACAACACTGGAAAAATATCAAAACTAAACAAAAATAACTTTTTTTTTCTTAATCAAAATTGTATTCCTTCCTTTCATTATTGTCTTTTGTGTGGCTGGGCCGAGAGCTGCTCCGTGACTCATGCCTGCCCTGTTGGAAACGGCAAAGGGAATATGTGATGTCTGTCAAAGGCACCGTGAGAAGGCATGGGAGGGTGGTGTTGTGATAAGTGACGTGGTGACCTCTGATCTCTTACGTTGGCCCCAGTTTGTCATGCAGCATTAAAAGCTATTAAAGGAGCCCTGGACTGGCCACAAACCCTCCTGGGCTGTTAAAGTGCCTGTGGATGGATTAAAGGAAGAGTCTGACAAGGATATACATTACTGTGGGGAAAAGTTATGAGCCAAAATTAGCGCTAGAGTTAGGCATCCTATGAGAGTTTCACAAATTCAAATGACCATCTTCCCACTCTGCAGGCTCTCTTTAGCTCGTGATCACAGGCGTGGTAGGTGAGAGATGCTGTATTTATAGCATGAAAGTCAATTACTTGGGGATGTGTCTCACAAATGGCACATCTGCTAAAAGATTCGTGTTCTTAAGCTGAAAATGTAAATACTTTAATAAAAGGGACATAAAAAGAAGTGCATAGATGTTGACAGGGTTGTGTACCCACTCTGAGTGTAACTTATGTTTTCACTCATTTGCTGAGGCTTTGCATCAAGCAGGCAGTCTTGAGCTTGAAGATTGCTGAAGTCACTGATGTGTTACCCATACTCCTTCTCTCCCAGACTTGCTCTTCAAGCCTGCTCTTTCATCTCAAAGGGAAAATAAAGTAGATATTCAGAGGCTGAAGAAGGTGCTTAAGAACTTCCACACTGACAGGGTTGTAGCTGCAGCAGGCAGCTTCAAAGGGAGGCTTTGGGCCACTCATCTAGGATGTGACACCAACCCTGTCCAGCCAGGCAGGAGAGGGATCATGGAGCCACCTCTCTGCTTCTGGGCTGATGAGCTCAGGAGAGCAGTTGGTGTTCTTGTAAAATGTCTGGGATCTCTGTAGGGGGCAGCACTGTTGGGACTGGTGGTGACTTGGCTGCCAAGACCTTGAACCTCCTTTTGGCACAGCATTTCCTTCACCCTGCTGTAGCTGGCCCTGTGGCCCCATTCACCTGTGGTCCCTGTGGCCATCGTGGCCATGCTCCCAGCAGAGCTGCCAGGATGGCTCACCACGTATTTTGCCAGGGACATGGCTGGCAGGGCATGGTGGTGAGGAAAACCCACAGCCCTCCTCCTTCTCCTCCAGAGCTCATCTCCTGAGCTCATCTCCTATATGTCACTCTCTCACTTTCCCAGCAGCATTGCCTTTTCTAAAAGTAGCATAAATCTGTTTATAGTCTACATTAAAAAAAAAAAAGGCAATGGAAAATACTGTGAATTCAGGGTCTGTAATCTTACACATTTTTTGGGATTGTGAGAGTATCTGTGAAAGCACCCATCCTACAATGAGTCAAATGCTGCCCTCTCCTCCTGGGCAGTTCCTTAGTGGGTAACAGGTTTCACTGGGAGGTGTTTCTTGGGGGCAGGTGTGCCTCTGAAGTAAATTCCTCTCATAAGGTCTTCTCAGGCAACTCTTCTCCCAAAACGAATAAACAAATTAAAAACCCTCCATCCTTTCTATTCATATTACAGGGAGGAAAGGGGAAAGGATAGATCCCCAGCAGATATTGGGGATTCTGGAGCCATATGATAAGGCAGCATCCGTGCTTCCTTAACTGTTCCTCCCATGCTAGCCTTGTGCAAATGTGACTGCTCTTGAAGACAGAAGATCACATATTTATGGCAGTGCCATCATATTTAAAAATAATAGTGTAAAATTTTGTATTGAACTTGAGAGCTCAGGCTTATTCTCTTTTTATATAGATTTTTGCTTTTTATGATTTCATGGATCATATAGCAAATTTAGTTTGACTCCTTAGTAAATATAAGTAGGCCTGTAGGAATTGTATTTTTTGATTGTGTTGACTATATTTCAGAGAGATTTTTGAAAATAATATGCTTTGGCCTTATGTGGTTCCTGCTGACGTCAACAGCAGAAGCCCTCTCAGGATTTCAGCAGTGGAGGGGAAGGGACATACTGCTTTTGCAAATCCAGTCTTTAAAACATCGATGGAGAGTAAATATCCAGAAATATTCTTAAACTAATGCTTTCCCCATGTTTGTGCCATGACTGATGCTGTAGCTCACTCAGAGGAACTTGCAGCAAAGTGCTCCTCTTCTCCAGCCTCAAGTGTTGTAGGTCTCTCTTCCTTTCTTTTCTCCCCCAGCTCAACCTGTGCCTTGTTCTTTAAGTCACCCACAGGTTTTTTCTCACCACACAGCTGCCATACTGGTCGAATGACTTTTTGTTTTTCATATTTGCTCCAATGATTTCACTGAGGGGTTGAGTAGCTGACACCTCATACGTGGCGCTGCTTTTCTACATATTGCTCAATAAATGCAAATGTGGATCAGAGGTCGAAGTGAAGCAAGGTTCTTGTGGCTTAAATCAATAGAACTTGGGAGGTATGTGGCATGTGTCATAACTCTTCAGGGTCCTTTATTTCTCCTTCATGAATTTCTGAGCAATAATGCTATAAATACATTTAGGGATTTCCTCTCTCTTCTCAAGTTAAGCAAATACCACTTTACACACAACACTGCAGATCTGGGCCACAGGTTTTAAAAGGGAGTGGGTGTAGATTAGGATATTTCTGAGTTAAGACATTTTTAAGTTATTTTTTTGTTTTATCCCGCAGAAATATCTGTGCTGGCCATCTAGCCCAGCGTTTGGTTTCTGACAGCAACAATAGGAGAGGTTGCTTAGGGAGAACAAGAGTTTGGCTGCTGCTCACATTCCCAGCCCTTGCACCCTCCCAAGGGTCACAACTGCTGGGTTAGAGCTGTTGAGCCCATTAATCCCTTTAGGACCCTAATAACCTTGGCTCTGTGAAACAAGCCTTGGGTACCTGGGCACTACAGACATCATTTTGCACAGCCATGCATTGAGTGGCTGGTTTTAAGCTCTCTGATGAAGAAACCAGAGCCACGTTTTTGCATTCAAAGCTCACATCTTATGTGAAGTGTAGCTGCACAGCAAGTGCTTTTGGTGTTAACAGTCCACTTCTTTCTCACATGGCGAGTTGCTGACAAGTCCTCCTGCTGGTCTTTCAAGGGAAATGGAAGAGATTAAAGTTCAAGTATTTAAAAACCCCCACAGTCTTGGAATATATGAGAGGTGGCAGTGTTAGTGCAGAGCATAGATTCAGCTGAAGTGAAGGAGTGATGAGCTAATGCTCTTAGTTTCTGGTCTGGGAGGTGACAAGGAGTGAGACAAGTGTTATTTGAAAACACTTGTGAAGAGGGAACTGGCAGAGCTCCTCTTTCATTGCTCCTGCTGTTTCGTATCTCCTGGGTGATGAATGAAACTGCTTACAAATATTTGTTTCCCTTCTGCCACATTCCCACCTTCTGCACATGTTTGTGGGGTTCTTCCCTCCTCTACAAAGAAGATCCATAAACCATCTCAGAGGGTAGCTCTGGGAGCAACACTGCTTAAAATACTACTGGTTGAGGTACTCAGGGGAGCAGAGGGCTGCAGTTTGGCATCCAGGACAAAGTTTTATGTGAACAAACAACATGTACTTGAAGAAGCATTTGCTTAGTACTTGAGTCCTGGCTGCTCCTCGTGGTCCCTGGACTTGAGCACTGGTTCATTGTTCCCAGGAGGGCAGAGTTGAGGTGTGTGACTCAAGTTTAAAGCAGAATAAAAACTTACATGCATCTTGGGCTTTGTTAAAGACTCTTTGGAATTCAAAGAGGAGGTTAAGATATGTGCACAAATACAGCCATTTTACATGTTTTTCTTGTCAGATCAAAAGGGATTAGAAATGGTAGTGTGTCCTTTTTGTCATTCTTAGATATTTGTTACTTTAATCTTCTTGATTCAGGCCTGATTGGAAGGACCCTTTCAGGGTCCTTTTGCCTTTGGCTGATTTTGGATTCCCTTTTTAATGCTCTCTCAGTGCAATGGAAACTGGAGTGTCCATGAGATCCATGAATGTGCTGGTGGCCCCACTGTGCACTCGTACATAAACGTGTAGTGAAAGGCCACCAGAAGCTCTAAAAGCCAATATTTGAAACAGATAACCCTGGAAATTCCACTACCATTTGCTGTCTGAGAGTGAGCAGTGATACCATTTTATATAGGTCTGTGACAAAGCTGTGGCTTAGCCATAGTTATCCTGAGCCTCAGTTTCATTTGGAGAAGGACTGTGTTGCATACTGGCAGCCTTACTGCTTGTGACAACTCACTCCATGGGGTCTGTTTGGGCTCTCACATCCTTCACAATCACCGTCTAGTGAGTCCTGCTCATGTTTGTCTGTCTAACTGGAGTAGAGGAGGGTTTCTCATCAGTAGTCCTTAGCAGATTAAGTTTTCTTCTCCAGGTTGATGAAGTTATAAAAAAGAGGAAATATGCTAATAGGAAATAGAGAAAGGAAGAGGAAAAAGAGTTCCTCAACATCTCCTAAAAACAAATTACAAAAGTGGTTTTTCTGCCACACAGAATACACTTTTGCTGGAAGCAATGATGAGGGATTAGTGATTCATGGCCTGGTCTGATCTTTGCGTCATCCCCTAGGTGATACAGTTATGTGTGTCAAAACACATGCCTGATTAGCATCTTTCTTCAAGCTAGGAGAACTTGGAATGACTCTGACTAGGATCTTACTTGAAAATAAAAAGTTAGCTGCTGTTTTCTTCCCTGAATCTCAAGATACTGGTACGTTTGACCCTAAGCATCACTGAACAATAGACTGATTTATAACCCTAAGTATTATCATACCAGCTACACTGAAATACAATACAAGACTAACTGACACCACTTTCAGGAATCTTAATGAGCAGGCACAACCAGAAGGGTAAATAGAAACAAATAGTGTAGGATTTCTCACTCTGGAAACAGGCATCATCACTTGCTCATGGTCCACAGAGTTGGCTGAGCTTCTTGAGCTGGCTCAGCTCCTTGTCGCCAGCTGCTAAACTACATTCAAAACAGATTAAAAAGATGTTGGAGATATTCCTTATGTTACTTTCCATATAAACAATGGCTTTTCCAGTTTGCTGGGGAGAAGCTGCAGATGACGCAAAGATTGGTGGAGGGGCAAGTGATGGACCTCTGGAGAAAAGCGATCCTCTTTCACAGAGGACCAGGACTTCAAAATTTGTTGTAGATTCTTACAGCTGGAACACTCTGAATTGAAATGAAATTAATAACTTTTTACATTTCTCCTGCAGGAAAGCAGGGGTGAAGACCCCTCTAAGACCTATGGTTCCCATTTCTACAATATTGTGCCTGGTTTCTATTACAACTTGGTTGAAATCAAGCTGTTTTCCCAAAACATTTGAGTTATGTATACTCCATATTCCAGTTCAGTACTCTTTTCCTGACTAGTACTGCTGAATTATGCTAAAGATTTTTCAGCTACACTGAGCAGTGTGAATTACCTTCTTAGTGTGCCCCAATAAAACAAAGGATGTTTTTGCAGCCATTTGCAATGTAATGAACACAGAGAAATGCAGACAAACCTTACAGAATGACTAATAATATTGTGGAAAGTAGCAACCCTTAAAAGGATTTAAGGGGTAAGTGAACACAAGCTCCAATCTGATAATGTGTCAGAAAGTCAAATGAGGCTCTTGAGCATATAGACAGGTAAATTAAAGAGTGGATGGTGGTGATTTATGATCATAGAATGGTTTGAGAGGGAAAGGACCTTAAAGATCACCTAGTTCCAACCCCTGCCCATTGGTAGGGATATCTTCCACTAGACGGGGTTGCTCAGAGCCCCATCCAACCTGGTCTTGATCACTTACAGGGATGGGGCATCCACAGCTTCTCTGGGCAACCTGTGCCAGTGCCTCACACCTTCGCAGTCAAGAGTTTCTTCTTAATATCTCTCCTGCCCTCTTTCAGTTTGGAGCCATTCCCCCTTATCCTGTCACTACCTCCCCTTGTAAGTCCCTCTCCAGCTTTCTTGTAGGCTCCTTTAGGTACTGGAAGGTGCTCTAAAGTCTCCCTGAAGTCTTCTCCAGGCTGAACAACTCCAACTCTCAGCCTGTCTGCACGGAAGTGTTTCAGATCTCTGAGTCTTTGTCACCCTTCTCTGGACTCATTCCAATAGCTTTACATCTTTCAAATGCTGATGGCCCCAGAGCTGGATGCAACACTCCAGGTGGGGTCTCAGGAGAGCAGAAAAGAGGAGGAGAATCCCCTCCCTTGACCTGCTGGTCACACCTCCTTTGATGCAGCCCAAGACATGTTTGCCTTTCTGGCCTGCAAGTGCACATTGCCAGGTCTTGCTGAGCTTCTCACCAGCCAATACCCCAAAGTCCTTCTCCTTAGGGCTGCTGTTCATCCATTCTCCACCCTGCGTAGATTTGTGCTTGGGATTACCCCAGCCCAGGTGCAGGACCTTGCAGTTTGCCTTGTTGAGTGTCATGAGGCTCACACAGGCCCACCTCCCCATCTGTCAAGGCCCCTCTGGATGGCATACCTTCCCTCCCACGTGTTGACCACAGCCTGGTGTCATTAAACCCACTGGGGATGACCTTGGTCCCACTCTCCATGTCACCGGAGAGGTTAAACAGTGCCGGATCCAATTCCGACCCCCAAGGAACACCACTTGCCACTGGTCTTCACTTGCATATCAAGCTGTTGATCACAACTCTGAGTGATTATCCAGCCAATTCCTTTTCTACTGAATGGCTCATCCATCACATCCTGTCTCACAAGTCCAGGTAGATGACGTCAGTTTCTCTTCCCTTATTCACCAAAGCTGTAGCCCCCCAATACAAAGCCACCAAATTTCCCAGGCACAATTTGCCCTTAGTGAAACCATGGTGGCTGTCACTAAACACCTCCTTATTTTCAGTGTGCCTTAGGAGTTTCCAGGAGGATCTGCTCTGTGAGCTTGCTGGGCACTGAGGTGAGACTGACTGGCCTGTAACTCCCTGGGCCTTCCTTTTTCCCCCGTTTTAAAAATGGAAGTTACGTTTCCTCTTTTCTTGTAAGTGGGAACTTCAGTGGACTGTCATGATTTCTCAAGTATGATCAATAGTGGCTTAGCCACTTCATTTGCCACCTGCTGCAGGACCCACAGATGCATCTCATTAGACCTCATGGACTTGTGTTCCTTCCTCCATCCCTCCTAAGGTCCCTTAGATATTCTTGAACCTGATCTTCTCCTCCGGTGGGTGGCTCTTTGTTCTTGCAGTTCCCATCTTTGCCTTCTATGACTTGGCTGGCATGGCTGGAGCACTTGCTGGTGAAGGCTGAGGCAAAAATAGTTGTTACCTCAGCCCTCTCCATGTCCTGGATAACCAAGTCTCCTGTTTTCTTCTGGAGATGGCTTTCATTTTCCCTAGGCTTCCTTTTATCACAGAAGTACCTACAGAACTTTTTGTTGTTGCCTTTGATATTCCTGGCCAGATTTGATTCTATCAGGGCTTTAGCTTTCCTAACCTAAATGCTTGGACAATTTCTCTGTATTCCTCCCAAACTGCCTGTCCTTGTTTCCACCCTCTCTGTAGGCTTCCTTTCACATTTGAATTTGTCCAGGAGCTCCTTGTTCATCTACCCTTCTACCAGTTTTCTCTGACTTTCTCTCTTTTGGGCTCCTCCTGAGCTTGGAGGAAGTGATCCTTGAATGTCAACCTACTTTCCATCCAACCCCTCTTCCATCATGGGGTTTGCCCCATGGTTCTCTACCAAGAGGGTCCCTGGTGAGGCCAAAGTCTGCTCTCCTGAAATCCAGGATCCTGTTTGGTGTGCACCATTCTTGCTCCCCTAAGGATCTTGAACTCCACCATTTCATGGACACTGCGGCCAAACCTGCCTTTAAGCTTCACATTCCCCATCAGTCCCTCCTTATTGGTGAGAACAAGGTCCAGCATAACACCTCTCCTTGTTGGCTCCTCTATCTCTTGGAGAAGGAAGTTGTCATCATTGCATCACAGGAACCTTCTGGTTGCTTATGCCCTGTTGTGTTGCCCCTCCAACAGACGTCAGGATCCTTCAGGTCTCCCATGAGGATCAGAACCTGTGAACATGAGACAGCTCCCATCTGTCTAGAGAGGGCCCCATCCCTGTGATCTTCTTGGTTGGGTGGCTGTAGCAGACCCTCACCTGTCCCTGCCCTTCCTCTAATCCTGACCCACAGGCTCTCGGTTGGCTCCTCATTTATCCCCATGTGGTGCACAACAGTGAAACAGTCTGTCTGGTTCTGTTGATCTCATTTAAAGAAAAAGTGGGAAAAGATGGTCAGAAAAATGCCTCAGGAATGATTCCTGTGTTTGGAGAAAAAGTTGTCCAGAGTTTGATGGACTCATCACACTTGTCAAAATATGAGATCAGGAGGTGCCTTGGTTATGATGTAAAAGCCAAATGAATGTGGAATATAGCAGGTATTGAATCTAAACAGATACTGATTTTAATGGGAAAAAAGCCTAAAATACAAACCATTGAATGAGGGCAGAGCTCAACCAAAAGCTGAGAAAATGTTTTTACCGGTCCGTGTTGATCAGTCACTGGGAAAAATGCTAATGGCAGCAGTGGATCCTCATCTGTGGGTGTCCCCGTAACAAGAATGGCTCTCTTTTAGAGAAACAAATACATACAAATCTTTCACATGGATTAGTGGGTTCAGCAGAAAGACAAATATCTGAAGGAGCAGCGATAGTTTACAAGCTGGTTTAAATGATCAATGGTTTAATTAGTCTTAACATCTGACAATGAGAAGATAGAACCATGAATAGTAGAGGACCAAGGCACCATTCCAGCTTGTCATGACATTACTTGTCATTACAATATCCGATGGCCAGCACACTGGAAAACAGACCAATAGAAAAATGTATTAAATATTTGCCTAAGACCAAAGATCAGGGAACAGTCCCCTGCCTTTGGAGTCCTGTTTCATTTGAAGGCTGGTAGAAGATGGGACCCAAGCTCTCACGTGGGAATGGGATGCTGGCACCTGAGGGGGTTGCAGTGCTGTCCCTGTGATGCAGTTGCCTGGTGCTGAGCAGCCTCGTGTCAGTGTCACAGCAGGAAGGGCCACTTGCAAAGCATTGGGATCATACTTTGATTTTATGTACCAAACCCCAGTACACACCAAACATGCTTTTGCTGATGAGCCTCCACAGTGTGATCACCTGCTTCCATCTCTGCTGGTTAAACAGCAGGCAGCGAAACAGTCAAGGATAGACAGCAATGAGTGATGGAGATTTACCCACCGTGACCTTGAGACTTGCAAATAGCTACTGCAAAGAGTCAGGGAAAGTGCTTCTGCCTCTTGGGGAAAAGGCAGAGATGGCATTGTTTTATGCCTCTTGATAACTTGCCAGTGAGTTTTATTAACACCAGTCTCACAACGAGGTCAATCAATCAATCAGTTTCCATATTTGCAGCATATTTGCCAGAAATGCCTTAAAGCACTTTCCAAAAATACAGATGTCCCTGTGAAATCTTTACCTAAACAAGAGGGCTTGTGAGGGGGGAATCAATGCAATTTTTATGTTTGTATTGATATTTCATACTATACATTATCTGTAAATGGGTAGACAGATTTTATATAATATATATGACCTTATAAAAAGCATGCAGCTGTGATGCAGCCTTCTCCTTGCCCTTTCTTTTCCACCTGCTGAAAGGTCATTGTGTAATTGCTGAAATGCACAAATCACACTTCCTCCTGGCTGGAGGAAGCAGTGGAGCTCTTACCTCTCAAATGTCCGAATAATGATGCAGTAAAACAACTATTAAGTCTTTAAAAATGCTCATCAAATGGGCAGACTGAGGCCTCACATAAAATGCTAAAGAAACCTCTATATTCAAATTATCTGTAGAGTGGTACCACGGTGGGTCTTTAACCGAGGCAACAGTATTTAGGGAAATAAGCCAACTGGGACTTGAAATAATTCAGATTTGTAAAAAAGGGTGGACTCTCATACGGGAGTGAAACAAGAAACTGAAGGAAGAGCACTGGATTTGGGCACAGGATGATCCTGTTTCTTGTGAGGTCTCAGTAATATTTATCATTGTGCATATCCAGATTTCTGAAAGAGGCAGGAGATGATAATTGAGCCATATATAATAGTAACAGGGAGTTGAGCAATAAATTCTATGCTCAGTCAAGCATGGCTTAGTTTCTGTCTGAGTTTCATTTTCAGCAATTGCTAGACAGTCAAGATTGAACTCCAGACAAGCAGAGGTAGGACCTGGATTGCATCAAGAATTATGTGTTAGTCATGAGAATTACAATGTGATCTATTATATTAGAGCAACAGAAAATAGCCCTGTGAAGTAAAGGAGAGGCTGAGAAGCAGAGAAACAAGACCTGAGAGGGATCTCGCTGTGTCAAAATTAAAGGAAAATAGCAATTTTCCCTTGTGGTAAACATACTTTTACGGACATGGCTTACTGGTGTACTCGGCAGTGTTAGGTTTATAGCTGGACTTGGTGATGTTGGAGGTCTTTTCCAGCCTAAATGATTCCATGGTTTTATTCTGCGAAATGCTGCCTCACAAATAGGAGGGTTCTGCTATATCCAGATCTCTCTGAATTTCCTGCCTCCTCCTGTGGGTGGATGGCCCTGACCTTCCCCCTCTCCAGGTAGGTGAGCACGGATTTGTTCCCTGTCCTTAGAGGCATCAACTCCCTTTGCTTGGGAGTGCCTCTGTAGCCTGCTGTTGCACATGGCCAGGTGCCCTGTTGATGTGGGGCCAGACCCTCACCCCTGGACTCGACTTTCCCGTTTGACCTCAGAACTGCCTTGTCACTCTGGACTGACTTGGTGTTCTGGACTTTCTGCAGACCCCGGTTACAACTCCTGAGTAGTTGCTCTCAGGGCTGGAGTGCCAGACATGTCATCCTGTCGGCCTCAGAGGATGCATGGCTCACTGTGCGTGCAGGATCCTCCAGCACCATGCTGTGGACAACAGGAACAACAAATCATGACATTCTGGACTCACTGTGAAACCACCAGCTCTGCCAACACTTGTGCTCGCACAGCTCAGCACAGGCTGCCCCCAGAGCTCCTTCCCAATTTATCTGTACCTCTCCAAAAATCCTCCCACTTCTAAAGTGAAACATTTTGTTGGGATCTAGTTCAGGCCTGCAGCATCACTGTTACATTCATTTTCGTTGGAGGCCAGATAGAAAACCTTTGAGTTAAGCAGTCTTTGAGTGTGTAATCACACATTTGTGTTGTCAGGCATAACATTCCAAAACTGAAGGTTGACCTGGCACGATGAACTTCTCCAGTGTACCTTTGTAATGGGAAAGAGTGCACTCAGTTGTGGAGTTGCATATTTGTGGTTTTTGGGGTGTTGGGGTTTTTTTTAAGTAGAAACGACTACAAAAATATCGTCCTTTCTTACTTGTGGAGACTTGTCAATAGATTTTTGACAACTTTTGCCTTGGAGTGAGCCAGGAGTTGGCAGTGTGGTACGGGTGCTGTTGTAATGGATATCTGCTATGGACCTCCTGATTAGGAAGAAGTAATAGATGAGGCCTTCAGACAAATGAAAGAAGCCTCATGTTCGTAGGCCCACATCCTCATGGGGGACCCACACGATAGCTGGTGGAAGGATAATACAGCAGGGCACAAGCAACATAGAAAGCTTCTGGAGTGCCCTGATGACAACATTTCTAGCACAAGTAGTCAAGGAGCCAACAGGGAAAGGTGATTTCCTGGATCTGCTACAGACAAGGAAGAACTGGACTGGGACATAAGTCAAAGTCAGCCTTGGCTGCAGAACTATGAGATGGTGGAGTTCAGGACTCTGAGAGGAGGCAGCATGGCAACAAGTAGCCCTGGATTTCTGGATAGCAAACTTCAGCCTAAGAGACCTGCTTGGAAGACTCCCATAGGACATGGCCCTGGAGAGACAAGGGGTCCAGTAAAGCTGGGTCATATTCAAGGATCACCTCCTCCAAAGTCAAGAAAGGACCATCCTGAAAGTAGGAAAATGAGCAAAGGGCAGCGGATGTTGTCTTTGTTCCAGACTTGACCAGTAAATTAGCCTTTGGGAATCCCAGGCCCCTGAGGCTAGAGGAAAAGTCTGGAGCAAGGAGGACTTACCCTCAGTGAAGGAGGCTCAGGCTAGGGAGCACTGAACCACACTGGACATGCACCCCTGAGAGCTGAGGGAGCTGGCTGATGTCACTGCAAGGCCACTGATTATCTCTGGCTATGACAAATGGTCATTATGACTGGGAGACGTTCCTGAAGACCCTTTGGTGCTTCTCTATCAAGAAAGGCAGGACGGACATCTGAGGAACTGCAGGCTGATCATCCTCACCTTGATACCTGGGAAGGTGAAAGAGAAGAACTTCCTGGAAGACATTTCCTAACACATGAAGGGGACAAGGTCATTTGGAGTTGTCAGCACGGATTGATTTATAAAGATGAAATCACCCTTGAGCAACCACTTTGCCTTCTACAAGGTATCACTACCTTGGTGAACAAGGGGAAAGCAGTAAATGCTTGGTTTGTTTGGTTTTTTTTTTTTTTTTAAACTATGAGGGTACTTAAACACTGGGACAGGTTGCCCAGAAGGGTTAGGGAGTCTCCATCCTTCAAGATATTCCAAACTCAACTGGACATGAGCTATGGTCTCAGGCAACCTGCTGTAGCTGGCTCTGAGCTGGGGGCTTGGACTAAATGATCTCAAGATGTCTTTTTTAACTTAAGCAATTCTGTGTGAATTTATTCACCTTATGTAGATTTGGCAACTGAAAAGTGTCTCAAGCTATATTGTGGCAGTCAGCAGCAACAATGAATTAAATAAAATAGGTTATTTTCTAAAGCTATGATACAAATTGCATTGAAGTCATTAAAAAATCCCATTGATTTCAAAGGGCTTTGGCTTAATTCCAATACTCCTTATTTAAATAACCGTCTAAATGGCCTGATTTTCACAAATATAGGGATTGCAGCTGCTCCAGAGGGCCTTGCTTGGCTTTGATCAGACTCTAATTAGTTGTACTTGTTTAAAATATTTTTAAAAAGTTTGAAAATTTGGGTGCTTTTTTTCTCCTTACAGTCAACAAACTCAGTAATTCCTGGAGGGGTATAGCTTAAACTTTCCCCAGAGCTCAACCTTTCATATAAAATACTTCATACAAAATACTGCTACAAAATACAACTGTAAGTATGAAAAACCAGCATCATGGGAGAGAGACTGTTCTGTAATCATAGAAACAGGCCAAGGATTTTGGTGTATCAGGCTTGTAAGGGCAAAGTTCTGGGGCAAAGAGTGTTGGAGGGGGCCATCCAACGATGTGTTCCATGTCAGGTATCAAGAGATGGGAACGACTGGAGATTGGGAAAGAAGCATTGGATCCCTGTTTCTTACAAGTGACAGCTGTGTGGGAGACTAATTCCAGTGACGGATGGTTTTGCCTTCTACTTAGTCAGGAGGTGCAGGATGTGTGAATTATGGTGTTTCTGAAAAAGATTGGTAATATAATATTCTAGACTGACTAGAGATCTGAGATTTGTTATTGAAAAACTCAGATGGGAATGCTGAAACTGTTTTCTGAACACTGGGAAGCTGAGGTGCCAGAAGGAAAGTGATAGCAGTGACATTCTGGTGCAGTGTTCATCAGCTATTGTCATGCTTTATTAAAACCAATGAATTAAATACCCTTAACAATTACATCAGTGATTAACAGCTTAGGAATGTGAAAAATCTCATCCTTAAAGAAGGTCACCTGGGCAGCGTTTCCTGTTCTGCTACCAAAATGGGTGTAATTTCTGTATAAATTATTTTGTCTTTTCTACATCTGAAATTATTAATTGGTTAACTGACTGTAATAAAAACCAGGCATTTAGCTCACAGGGATATATTGTTATGAGCCATACAGTAGATCCTACTAAGAGGTCAATGTTTTTCTTACATAAGTACAAGATGTTGTTACTTGGGGTTTTTTGTAATACTTTATAGACCTATATTCTATTTCAAATTATTATATCTTAAGGTTGATACAGCCAGAGCCTCTTGTGTGGTGTTGATTTCTTCTTTGGAAGCATTGGTAAGCATGGCTCCATCTATATTTCCTCCCTATCTGCTGCAAAAAGAATAAAAAAAGCTCTGATTGATGCGTATGACTATGGGGAAAGACAAAGGCGGGAATATCCAACCTGGTTAAGTGCAAACTAGAAATATCAAACTAGACAGCTAGCTAAGCAGACAAGCAGATAAAAAAGTTATGGATGACCACAGAAATACACTGAGAATTGTTCTTAGGTCAGCTGAGCAAAGACACTAAAGGAGTAATGTCCCTCTTGAAGGTACCTGAATGTCTAGGCATGAGATAAAGGACAGAAAGATACATCTGCCCACTGCCAACCTTTTTTATTCCCCTTGTGAAAATTCAGGGTGTAAAGATAACCTTAAAATAGATACTTGTGGGTTGCTGCTGTAATAACAAGAAGTGGAAGTAATAACAAATGCCAGAAGAGGAAAAGGTTTGTTCTTTAAATGGTTAAAGCAGACTATGGTGTGACTGGAAGGGACCAGCCAGAAGGGTGGTGAGCAACAGAGGGTGCTTCCTGTTCCCCGGCCACCCCTGTCACTACAGAGCCATGCTGTTATCCCACAGCAGGTGGGATACTCCTCTGAAACCCACTCTGAATCCATGTGCAGCAGCACATTGAAAATCCATGTGGTTTGTTGGTGTAGCTTGAGAAATACCTTCTGAACCTTCTCAAGAGAAAGTACATTATTCTGTGAAACAATTTGTTCTCGTTGAATTAAAAAAACCCCAAAATTCCAGCATTCATCATTTTTACCATTGTAAACTCCAGTGAAGCAATACATGTTTCAAATTCACATGAATGTCAAAGAGGGAAAGATACATTTTTGGCTCATAGACTTTAAACTTGTTAAGAAGGCGCAGATGCAATGACTGATAAAACTGAAGCCTACGCTTTCTTGCTTTGCTGTGGAAGAGAGGAAGTGGTTTTTCATCTAAAATGTGATACCACAAAGAGCTAACTTTTTCCATGCCTGAGTTGTACAGTGTTCTTTGTAGCTAGACTCTTGGCACCTATGAAAATATGACTAATAAAAGGACTGCAGTTGAAGAGATATGTACAGGATCCAGCTACTAAAGTGAAGTAACCATCTTGGTGTGGGCATTCCTCATCAGAGTGCTTCTAGGTTTCTTAAGATGGAGTGCTGTTCCTCCTCTCTACCTGGTTTTCCTCCTCTCTACCTGGTTTAGCTGCCGCTGAGGTGCAGCTGCAGGGTATGGCTACATAAGGTAGCTGTCAATACCTTTAGCTGCAAGGAACACCTGAATCCATGGGGCACCTGTCTGCTGCCATAAATTTCCATACTTCCATTGCACCCGCTCACCCCAATGGAAGAGTTGGTTCTACGTGCTGGCCTCTCTTTTCAGGAGCACCTAGGATGTCTTGTGGGGTGAAGCTCTTGGTTTTAAGGAGAAAGAAGTGTGCCAGAAGTTTCTGCTATGCTCCTCTACCTGAAGATAGTAGAGGAAAATTTTCGAGGGAGGATGGACTCTCAGACCTGGCCTTCTTTCTGCCCCTTTGGCTTTGGGAGAGGGTGGGGGTGCATGCGATTTAGGGAGGGAACCACAGAGCAGAGATTGCTTGGGGGCTCTCTCTTAGCTCTCAGAACCAGCAGGATTCACCCTGATTGCTGATAGCAATCCCCACCTGCTGTGTGCCCTTGCTTCTGATCCTCCTTGAGTGATGCCTTCTTGCCACGTACTGTGATGGGCTGGAGAAGCTGAGCTTCTGCTCTGGCACAACCACTCAGAGGGCCTTGGCTGAAGAGGGGGGCAGAAATGTTCTGCAGGTGCCACGTGAGCCTGTCTGGAGCGTGCTGTAGCTGCCTTTGGCCTCTGTGATTTGTTTTCTTTCACACAGAAACTGGGCTGTTGAGACGGGGAAGGAGAGAAAATCCTATGTACCTGGGCCACTTCTAACATGGAGGTGGGTGATATAGCAAAGTCTTGCAGTTTAGATGAGGTAAAAAGGTAGGTAATATTGAAATATTTTATTTAGTTACTGAAAACCTATTGGGTCTAATTGTAATTGTAGTAAGGCCTCATTGCACCAGTCTGAAGGGGTAAAAAGGTATCTTTTAATGGCATAAATTAGTTTCAATTTTAAAGCACTACTTGAATTCAGTCTTCGGTGTTGAAGAGTGAAGAAGAATTGCACTGGTTTCTTGTTATCAGTGCTTGATATATTCAGACCATCTATGTGCATGTTATCATAACTGGGCAATGGCTGGAGAGTTTTAGTGCATGCAGCAGAGCTGTGTAGTGGAGTTGAGGTTTCTAGAAGGCACCAGGGTTGGGATTTTGTCTCTGAACATAATTTAATTATCTTCTAATTTATGTTTTGAAAGAGAAAGTTTTGAAAGATGCAGATGGAAACTTTCTAGAAGCAAAAATCCCCTGAGCCCCACACACCGTTTCTTAGGTTACCTATGTGGTTTCTTGTTCTTACACTAGCCTGCTGAAACAAGGCATTGTAAGAGCTCTCTCCCAGTTTCCCTTTGCTACCCCAGCTCTTACAGGGGTCTGGTGATGTTTGGTATTTCAAAGTGCTTTAAGATCCCTGATGAAAGGTGCTGTAGAACTCCGTGTGTATTTATAGAGAGATCTTATTCCCAAGCCCCAGCTGCCCATCTAGAATGTAACAGAAAATTATTTTCCCTCTGTGCCACTGGGCAGGGCTGGGAGAGCAGGTAGAGTCATATTGCCACAGCTGTCTGTATGACTCAAAGAGCAATAAACCTCTTTACAAACAGCACAAAACCCCACCCCCACCTCCTCCAGGTGCAGGGTTTGTGTGTGTAGGTGACTTGCCATGCCAGAGCCAGGTGGGAATGAAGGGCTGCTGGTGGCTGGATTGCAGCGGCCAGGTGCGTGGTCTGTTCCTTAGGGATGTGCTGCAGTCTGCTCCAGCTTTGTCTCAGTGCTGAGGTGACCCCCCACCTGGCGTGGTGGCATCTCTGGGTGTCACTAGCTGGCACTGTAGCTGGCCTGCCAAATAATCAGGGGGTTCTTCCAGATGGACAAAAAAACATGTGGAAGTGCCACATATCCAAGATGTACCGTGCTAGCTGGAAACAACCCATGGGAATAACCACTCTGGCCACAGACTGAGCGTGTGCATCAGACCTTCATGTGCCACAGAATGATCCTGAGGTGATGGGGAAAGGCAAAACAGTGGGGGACAGTTTAATTGTCTGGGTGTCTTTACCAGCCCTTCATCTCCATAATCAAGAGACTCAAGGGTTCCTAAGTATCTGCTGGTATTTGGCTTTGAGGGAATTGGGGTAGTGGGATGCATAAGCTGAGGACTAGGTTCCTTTCCACCAAACAGCCATGGAAAATGCGTGCTCCAAGGGCATGAAGGGTGTAAAATACAGTATTTTGCATGCAAGAGGTTTCTCATCTCTCTGTCTCCCAGATTTCAGCTGACTATGTAATAGATAAGAGTGTAGGAAAGAAGTCATCAGGGCTGGATTATCTTCTTGCAGGGAAAGCATGAGCACAGATTTCGGAGATGGACTACACCCTGCACTATGGTTAACCACATCAACGAGCAAAAAGTCCCCTTGCTTGTATTAATAGCAAGATCATGCTTAGCATCCTACTTGATAAAATGTTTTGCTAAGCCTGTTTTTTGTTTCAGTTTTTTACAAAGGATGTAGGGCCTTGCATACATTGCTAGGGAAGTCCTGTGCTGCTGCTGCTGTAGTCCTTNTGGGGGGGGGGGCGGGGCAGCTGCTGGATCATGGTTTCTTCAAAGTGGGTGGCTTTGGGTGCTCTGATAATTTTGCTGTTTGCTGATTTTTGTGTCCGTGATCCTAAACATAATAGTCATTATAACATCTGGCATGTGTAATGTGCTGTACATAGAATGCAGGAATCGTTTGCTTTTCTGCACTGGCAAGCAGCCTTCCCTTAGGATGGAGGGTCTGTTATTTAACAGCCCATAGAAACACATATGGAAGCTGGAAAAGAAGTAAATATGAAACAGGAAGCAAAGCTTTTTCAAGAACTGAAGAGGGAGGACTATTATTTAACACTCAGGGATGCTCTCTATCCCTTGTGATGCTCCCGTGGGGTCTTCTGAATCTGGGCTAGCCTTTTTCTTCACTTAACAAAGGCTGGATGGGTTCTGATGCAGTGAGTCCCCAAGAGAGTTGACAAAGGCTACCCAGCAGTGTCAAGGGCAAGATCACAAAGTGGCGTTTGTAGTCTTGGCGCCTGATTTCATTCAAGCTGGCACCACACCTGTACAAGGGAAAGAAAATCAGCCAGGCAGCTAAACTTGTACTTCCTTCTGATATAGCAATACATTTTGTTAGAAACAATCAGTCACTTATAATCCTTATACAACAGCTGCAGTTTCTCCTCTCAGCCTCTCACACTGTGCCATTATAAATAGATTGTCATATTCCTTGCAGCACTAAATTGCTTTCTACATTCCCAGTCCCTGGGAGAACTGATTGACTTGGGAAACCTGCCATTTTGGTAGCCCTCCAGAAAAAGTGATTACTTACTTTTGCATCTGTTGCCAAACCTCTATAAGTATGTTACCATTAAAAAGTCGGTATTTAACCACAATTACCATAAGGGGGTATTTGATATGACAGTTGTTTCCTGCTGTGTTATGTTTCTCTGTACACAAAAAGTTAATGGGTGGTTTTAATTAGAGGAGGGGGCCTTCCTAGCTATAGCTACACTGCTTTGAACACACAATACATTCTTGCTTCTTTAACCAATGCAGAGCTTAAGGATTTGGAAGTGCAGCCCACAAAAAAAACCAACCAAAAATCCAAACAGAAATATACCTGTTGTAGGGGGCGCACAAGCAAATAAATGTGAAGTGCCTAAGGGCTGTGCTGGAAGTGGAGTGGTCGTGTGGCTGTGGGATGCCTGAAGAATAACAATATTCCCAACATTTGCCTGTCCTGTGGCCCAGTGCAGAAATGTAAGCATGGCAGTGTGCTGGGCGCTCTGGAATCAGGGATGTGTCTCTGTGTTCAGCAAGATCTATTGCCATAACGACCTGATCCTGCTTTGGTGAGTCAGTGAAAACCTCGCCACTGAGGTGAATATGATACCATAACCCTTTAAAAACCTTCCAAGACAAGACAACGTGTCTCATGCTTAGCTCTGCAAAATAGGACATTTTGTGCTGCGTGGTTCTTAATGAGGCAATGTCTGTTGCATTTTAATAGCATTCTC
This sequence comes from Falcunculus frontatus, assembly GCA_013398115.1. Classification (NCBI taxonomy): domain Eukaryota; kingdom Metazoa; phylum Chordata; class Aves; order Passeriformes; genus Falcunculus; species Falcunculus frontatus. The sequence goes on along the minus strand of VZRV01001534.1, from coordinate 161,803 downwards.
TTAGGCATTGGCCCAGATTGGAGCTCCTTCAGTGGCTGTTTATACACTTAACATTGAGTGCTTATTGATTAAAACCCAAACACAGCCTCAGAAGCAGGGACTAGTCCAGCCTGACCAGGCTCCAGACTGATGCTCCCCTCCACGCTTGTTTTCTCCCTCTTTCTGTCTAGTTCTGTGAACAGTGGATTTTTTACTGTGTGGTGACAGAGTTTCAGAGGGAGAGGTGCAGCGCTGTTGTTGTCTCTGTTTTGTTCTTCACCAACTCTCTTTCTAATCTGAGTGCATTTGGCAATTAAGTGCCCCATGATAAGGTATGAGGTGGGCTGAGAAAGGAGCTGAATCTCCCCTTCTAGGCTAGCTGCTGTAAAAATACAGTTAATGCTCAAAGGCTAGGGGAGGAGGTGACATCCCTGAAGTGTCATTTTTGAGAGCTGATGACCATAGGAGAGGGCCTGCTGGACTCATCTCTCAGGAGAAGTGGAAGATGGAGGAGACATCTAGTTTACAGCTGAGGCTTAGGGTGGATATTAGCAGGTTCCTCTAGGGCAGCTGTCATCATGCAGAGACTTTCTGGTGAACCTGATGAGCTCGTGATCCGACAGGGATCTCATGAATGTGTGTTCCTCCAGGGATTGGTGGCAGGTACAGACTCTGGTTTGGGTCACAGCTTTACACTTAAATGCTTCTCGTCTTCTGAAATGCTTTATTAAAGTGAAACCTAAACCCAGAGACCTCAAAGTGCTTTTTGGAATAGGTAAATATAGCAATTTCATAGTTTTGGATGAGGACAGGATTTCTAAAGACAGCCATATGTCTACAATCATCTGCTGTCTGTTCTTCTGTGAGGGGTCCTGTTTGACACGTATTTTAGTATTGGATTATAGACAACAGACTGTTTCTTGATTGATGGTAGAGAAACATGGGGCAGAAATAATTTGCAACAGATACTCACAAAAAGGTACAGATATACAAAATACTATTGCTTTGAATTGAGTAAAAATTTAAAGTTACTCACTAGGCTGTCTGAATACCATTTTACATCTGGTCTGTGGAGTGTTTTAGCAGGCTCAGCCTATTCAGATTGAGCAGATACTTACTGCATACTAATCAGAATACCTACTGATTTAGCACATCTAATGTTTTTCATCTAGCTAATAGGAATCTCTTCGGTTGTTCTTTTCCTCCATAAATCCTTCTAATGTCCAGTGATCTTTTTTAATATGCATGTCCTTTCTCCTGAATGTGAAGAGCAAGATTAAATAGGATGCTTACAATATCATTTATAAAGAAGTAGCTCTATACTACTGAAAGCAGCTGGCTAGTAAGTACTGTAAAATCAGCATCCTTTTGTGCTTTCAACCAGAGTATCAGTGAGCTTCATGCCTTGCTGCACCATCAAATCCAGGTCTGGGATAATACAAATGCAAAGATCCTAGCGTTTTTTTCCCAAAGCAAGGAAAAGAAGAGATCACAAACCATTGCGTATCTACTGTATTTTCCTGAACTACCTTATTGCTGAGCTGGAGCGCCTTATCAGCACTTCCTTCTGTCATTCCCTGTTGCCAGACCTCTACAAAATGCCTGCAAAGCCTTCAACGTGAAGTAGGAAAGATGATGCCTGTTTCCAAGTTATGAAGATTGTTTACAATCCAAATATTTGAAGATGTTGCTAGTTATATGGTAACCAGAACCCGTGTAACTCAATGCTTTAATTAAAGGTTTCTGTTGACTGAAGCACAGATGATAGCTGATTTAAAAGCTGTTGCTGCAGCTAGGTTTTATCTACCTCTAAAGCTGACACCAGAAAACATGTAATTCAAAGCAAATATAAATTTAAAAAAAAAAAAAAAGTTGCTGGCTGGGTGCTGTGCAAATGTAGTCAGCTATGAGTAGTCTGGAATAACAGGAAGAATATCTCTGATGGGGAAAACTGCACGCTCTGAGAAAGCCTCCAGCTTGCATTTTCTTCTATTTTGTGACTCTCTATGGTTTTAATCTCTTACAGGACCCTCTGCCCACAGAAAATACCATCTGAACAACTTTCTGTGGGCTCTTCACTGTTTCTTACCTCTTCTGGGGTTTGGCCAACATTGTTGCTATTGGTGTTGGCTTTGGAGACTCAATTATTTGTGTAGAAGCAGCTAGTGAAGGACTCGGGTTGGCATTGCAAAAGCATGAGCTCAAATCTTACCAGCTTCCTTGTTCCTAATAAATACGAGCAGAAATCTTCCCTGAGGGGGATTTTAAGAAGGCATCAGCTGCTCTGGAGATGTATCCAAACCTCTGGACCTTTTTAGGTTTGCCCATCACTTCTTACAATCAGGAAAGAAATGCATGACTCTTTGAGGAAGGTATTTCAAGCTTATTTTCTTTAATCTTCTGTGTTCTGTGGTTGTGACTCCCCTGAGGTCATACAGATATTTTTAAATGGATTCTCACTGCTTGAATAACAAGAAAATAATGTCTTGGTTTTCAACTTCTGTATTCTCAGGCTTCATAACTTTGGGCACTCCTGAAGTGAAGCTGAAGTTGTTGGGCCATTTCAAGGGTCCTTTTGTATTTACACTAATAACAAACCTTCTCCCTCAAAGAACATTTGCCATACTTCAAATGTTTATTGTTCAGCTGGGCCAGTGAACAGCTGTATTGAGCAAAGCCCCATGTGACACCCATTGCATTCCTGGGTGATTATAGAGTACTGCCAGCGACTGTTTAATGTGTATGTTGCGGTAGAATCCGCACGGCCCCGAGCACAGCGAGCGGGGAAAAAGAAAGCCCTTGCAATCTGAGTATGAAATCATTACACAAGGATATGAAAAGCAAGGAAGAGGTTGTTGCAGTCCTGGTGCCTGCTCGCACTGAATTTGTGCCTGTTTTTTGACAGGAGAGCAGTCAGCCTGTGCGTTCATGTGCCTCGGCATGGAGCCTTTGGAGCCGTTCTCCCCAGAGATGGCTCAGAGCTTTTCTCCAAACCACATTTGCATTGGAAAATGGAGTCTGTCAAAATATAAAATGTTGTGGGCTCACATCAGCATTCAGGGGGTAGCAGGAGGGGACACAGGGCTGCTTTGGGCATCTTCAGTTTGTTCTGAGTGGTGCCAGACTGGATTGATGTGACAAGAGGAAGGCATTCTGTTTCAACCAGCAATGCTCCTGTTGCTTTTCACTTGGTCGATTTAAGTTGAAGGGAATGTTAGCATTAAAACCTAACAAAGGCAATGGCACTTCATATTGTGGTATTGTAGAAGTGACGTATTTCTGCACTTTTGAATTGATTTATTTTAAAACGTTTTCTAGCTAACAGAAAAACTTAAAAATTGGACTTTTTAGGTTTGTCATGACAGCGTTGGAAATGCTGGAGTTGAATGTGTCTCTGAGACTACATCATTTCTTGCTCTGACCTGTGCCAGATACCAGTGTCTGAAAAATTAAATTTCCAGACCAAAAAGCTTAGGAGAATTTTATTCACTGATAAGCCTTTTTAAAATTTTTGCTGTAAGTAACACAGTTACTCAGCTTTCCTAGTAGGAGAAAGTTTTTAAATCATCCATGGTGCTTAGATTGCTGCCCTGCCATGAGCTACTGTCTTGCTAATGTCATCCAACAGGCACAAAGGAAGAATGAGCTACTGCAACTTGTTAATAAAAATAGTTTTAGTGCTTGGGATTGTTTCAAACATGTTCTGCTTGGATGGATTTCTGTGCTCAGAGCAATGTTTTTCCTCACCCCCAAATAGTCTCAAACAAAAGAAAGAGCCATGTAGCTGTTGATTGTCTTTTAGCAGTTCCCAAGTAAAGAAGGAAATTATATTCAGGCAGGCCTTTTAAATTGATTTGGAAGTGTCATCTGGACTTGTCTTGCATGAGAGCCCTCCACTTCACTAGCCCTCTGCTGTGTGCAAGCTGGCTCTACTCCTCAGCTTGGCAAATAATAATCTCAAACGTGGGTTAAACTGGCAAGCGGCTCCTTAAAAAAAGCCTTTTTTAAATGGCTCTATGAGAATTTCCAGCAAGTCCACAAAATGTTTCAGGAACATTGGATCCGAAATTAGCTCCTTCTGATTAACTTCCATGCAGCAGGCTATTGCGGGGCCACCTCAATTCTTCCTGTTAATAAGGCTTATTTAAGGGGCAGAATGATGATAGTCTTGCAAAACACCCGCTCTTGCAGGATTTTCGCTACAGTTTTGATGACTCAGATTATCAGATGTGATTCTTTTGAATTACACGTGGCCAGTAACTGTTAACACTTCTTCAGGGTATTAAAAATTTGAAACTATTTCATGGTAGCATTTTTGTTAGGAAATAGGAAATGAGGCTTTGCAGGCTGTGTAGAAATTTAGTGCAGGTTTTGGTTTCCTTTTTTTTCTGATGCTATTTTCTACAAAGCTAAATACTCCTTAAAAGAATGTTTTAGTTCATGTAACATTAAAAAAGGTTTTCATTTGGAGAGAATAATTTCCCCAAACCCTTGATTAGGCTGTGCCTAATCAACTTAAAGAACTGTTTTTGTTTGGTAGCCAGTACCTCAAGTCAGATTCTTTGGGACTTGCTTTTGTGAGACGGAGAAACGGGGAATGGAGCTGCTAACCATGGTACAGCCCACACCCCTGAACCCAAGGGGAATAAAAACATCACTTTTTGTGTATAGTTCTTGGTCTCTGTCTGCTACTACCTTGCTAAGAAGCTTCTCCGAACTTTAACTTGCTACCCTGATTTAAGTGGAGGTCTGTTCAGTGCCTCTCCTTTTTTTCCCCCCTTTTTCATCTGAAGTGCTGACTTTGGAGGACATTTTCTCTGAGATAGTGAGGAACAAGATACAATTTTCCCTTGAATTGCTTCCCAATTCTGCTCCTATCCAGCCTTAATTAGCCCAGCAGGATCAAAGGGATGGCCATTTGTGTTTCCCAGTTGGGCAGGATGCAGCCCGGAACAGCAGGGAGGTGGTTGCCTGTGTAACTGGTGTTTCTGATGCAGAGCAGGGAGGCAAGAGATGGAAAGGGCTGTGAGCTGAAAATTAAACTATGAGCCCACTGAAAGTTTAGAAGAAAGATTTAAAGCCTTTTGCTGACTCTCAGATGGTTTAGATATAAATGATCCATCAGACCTTTGAGTGAGGAAAATGCTGTTATTTGGAGAAAATGCTCCATTGCAATGGAGCCATGAGACTTTCAACCCTGGGGAAGGGAGCAGGGATGCCTCTGCGGATCCACTGGGATATGCCCTGACACATCCACCCCAAGGCTGCTGCAGGGGAGGTGCAGCTGCAGTGGAATCTCCACTCTGCACTGGACCTTGCCCCATGTATAGCGCAGCCTGCACTTATTTTCTGTCTGTAATACTTAGGGGGAAGTGTGGTGCACTGATGGGAAGCAGCTAAAAATGAGCAGGCTAAATCTGTTTGGACCTGCAATGTATTTCAACTTTGATCTCTCTGGCTGCCACTGTCTCGTGTCTTCTTTTATCAGAGACTTCCAGTCTCATGTCAATTTTAAGACATGGGCTGAGGGCCTTGGGCAAATATTCACTGGAGATTAGGAGGAGACTTCAATGAACGCAGTGCAGCAGAAGCAGTCACACGACAGTGGCTTTTGAAAAACCTTTCTCAGGGCAGTTGCAGCAAATCTGGAGCACGCCCTGATTTTGTTCACTTGAGATGCCAGCTGCAAGGCATGTTGTTCCATGTGAATTTTCCTTTGCGTTTCACCCGCTAAAAATGTCTGCTCTGCGGCTGCTGGGGGCTTGGAATGAATTTGGGAACGTGTCCAAAAAATGGTGGGGTGGGTGTGTTGCGTGGGTGAAGGGTAGTGGATGGAAATCCTCATCAGATGAGGGGGTACAAAGAAAAGACGATGCCAGTGCACACCCTGGCCAGAGCCGGGACAGAGGGAGGGAGGGAACATTTGTTTCCACGGGGTGCCTCAAGATGCTGACCCAGATTTGCGATGCCGCCGTGCTGGGGTTTTCGCGGCGCTGACTGCGCTGGCAGCAACTCAGCAGGAAATGGCTGGTGCAGCATGAACCTTCCATCACATCCCTTCCAGGGTGCTGAACCCACTACCTGGAAGTCTCTGAAGCCTGATGGCTGGATTGGGAATTGCTTCCCACTTCTTCCCCTCTTCCCCTCTGTAATTACTAAAACTCTGTAGAAAAGCTGAGCAGTGGGATCTGGCTGCAAAGTCAGCTGCATCTTTGAGGCAAGCCCTGCTGTGAGCAGGTGATTGCACCAGGAAACCCCCAGAGATCCCACCTGGATCACCAAAATCAGTGGTTTTGTAGTGGAATGAGTGTGGTGTCAGGTCCCTCGGGATATACACACCAGTGCAGAGCTGGCTGCAGGTGTATCCACTTGCCTGCGAACTGCTTCAGCAGGAGTTTATCCCTTTTACCTGCATCCTAAGTAGTTACTCGGTGACCAACAAATGGTCACTGCTTAGTCTTAGTGTTTCCCCACCATCAGTCACATAAAACTGTCAGTGTTATTTTATGTCTCCTACGGTTCTGTCGAAAGAAATGATGTTATCCAGACACATACAAGATGCAGAATTTTGTCTGACCTAGAGCTTATTTAATAAAACTTTGTTGACTTTATTGATTTCCTCTTTCTGTTCGAGTTACAGAACCACATCCTCCTTTCATTTTTACCTGCCTTCAGAGTTCCAAGCTCATACCTGTAGGGAGCACCAGGGAAAAGAAAGAAGGCTAGACTTGCTGGTAAAGCAAGTCTAAGGTCTAACTCTATCCTGCGGAGACCCATTTCAACTGTCACGGATTTATGCTTCCCGTTTGTATCCCCTTTTCTCCCCCTAGAAAGTGGGAATGATTCTATTGGCCTGTCATCAAAGTATTAAACACCTAAAGAAGTTGAGGCTTAGAAAGAACTTAGAAAGAGGCAGACAAAGCACAAACTGTGGCAGCATCATGCAGTCCTCAAGGAGATTGTATTTGCTTCATCATACAGCAAGGCCACTGGGACGGTCATGGCAGTTTGGCTTTTTTCTCAACCTCCCTCTCCAGGATTTGGAAGGGGACTCAGCCTTAGCTTCAGCTGTGTGCGAGCCCTTGGGTCTGTGGTTGTGACTGTAAGGTAGCAGTTCTTGGGATATTTCAGGTTTTTTCAGTTTCCATTTCTGATGAGGTAGCAAGAGAAGAGCCGGTGGTCTGCTCCATGTACTGAACCCCAGAAATGTCACTGCTCCTCCAGTTTTGGCAGATGAGTCATGACTGATGTTGTCCTAAGTGAAAATCATCTCCTTATGTCCCATGAGGAGCTGTGATGGATATCTTCCTGCAGGCCCACTTCTGTAGCGACTTGGCCAAGCATGAATTGGGTCCCTTATGTGGGACAGCTTGAGGCTGGCAGCAGGGAGCTGAGTTTTGGCACAATGCTGGGCCCCCTCTTCATGCATGGGGTGACATCATTTTAACCCTTTGTGCAGGGAGGTGCCAGCTCCCCTCGCTGCTGAGGTCCAACACATCGGTGCTGTGTGATGCCAGCCCCGTGTGCCCTCAGACATGCTCATCGTGCCTGCCAGCATTGATTTCATTGAAGGGAAGCCCTCAGTTTATTGTGCCAAGTTCTTTTTTTTTTTTGTGCCAAGATCTCCTTGGCACAGGAGAGAGGGGTATTTGTCAGGAACTGCAGCTATCCCTGAGGTTTGCTGGTAGTGTTTAAAGCTGCTACAGTCTGTGAATGATCATAGCACTCACTTGGTGGCTGCAGCTTCCAGGTCACCCAGGAGGGACTCAGTCAGCCCAGGCCATGGAGTTCTGCTGCACTGCTCCTTCCAGCCTGCCCAGTGGGATGAGGGAACAGTGCTACCAGCACTGTGCTGGATGAGGCCATTCTCCATAGTGGAACACTTAGTGTGGTCCCTGTGGTCAGGTTATGTCCCCTTTGCCTGGTTTGGGCTGCAGAAGGGCTGGGAGCATGGGGAAGAGCTGGGTCCAATCTATGTGATTCTCCCATTTGCTGTCTCTTCAGCTGAACTTTCCCCTGCCCCTCGTAGGGGAAATGCCAACTGAGGCATGTCTAGTTCTTCCGTCTTTCTCAGCCTGGACTTCTTTCCTTATCAGAACAGCCAAAAATAACCTCTGCCTCCTGTCCAAATGTTGTTCATGCAAGATTGGCCTCCCAGTACCCACATAGGAGAGTAAAGTGCACAGCTGGGGTTTTGGGCATAGGCAAAAAAGGACATTAGTGCAGTGAGCAGGGGATTTCCAGAGGTGAGGTTTGTCTGCAGCTACTAGGGATTTTCCAAGAAGGATGATCCAAAGCGGAAGACTTGAGTAGTGCTCATTGCATGCATTTGGGTAGGTCGCATTTCATGGCCTATGTATCACTAGACATTGCAGGAAAATATTAGTAGTTTGGATTCAGAGGGTTTTTCTTTCTTTTCTTCTGCCATAGATTTCTTCCTTTAATTGCCCTCTTATTTTGATGTGCTTCCTTGTGGTTACTAGGTAAGAGAGAGACTGGTGTAGAAATGCCCTGTGTGGAAACAGATACCTTGATATGGGTAGATAGAAAGGGGCCAGCTCTTCAGCAGAAGGTAGATGGGTGCAGATCTGATAGACTCAGAGATTGTTCCCGTACACAGGTGAACCTTTATGGAGGTGACTGTTCAGGCACAGGGTGTCCCATGACCATGAGCACATCGGGGAGATGTGTGGGAGTGGCAGAGGTTTTACTGCAGCAGGGACTCTGTGTAGAAGGGGGACGATGTGGCAAGAGCCTGCGTGATGCAAGCGCCGCACATCTCTTGAATGTTTGGTGCATGAGGTATGAGAAAGCACGGGGAAAATCCTTGAGCTTTGTAGGCAATTTTGTTCATATCATATGTTATTTTAGAAAGCTGTTCAGCCATCATCCTCCATCTCTCATTTGTTCAGCAGGGCATTTCTTCTCCTGGCATACCAGCATGGGGGAGAATGGTAACACAGGCCACACCTTAGGGCTAATGAAAGTGTCACTTGAAAGTCAGGATTAGAGCCAGTCTTTCGACATAGAGATCTGCCAGCATGACACTTAGGAAAATTTTCCTTTTGCCTTGCTCTTGCATGATGTTCAGCTCTTCCGTTCAGCTGGAGACCAGTGGTAAATCTGCAGCATCTTCAGTAGGGCCAGGGCGTTGATCTCACTGCCAGACCTGGAACAGAGATTCTTGGATGCTGGGCAACACTTATGCACCATTGAATAACCCTTGTAATGATTTCCCAGGGCTTTTCTTCTCAGAATTCAGGTAACCTGAGCATATATTAACTTTGCATGTGAGCTGGAGGCAATGGCTCTGTCGTCAGCTTCAGCAGGTGAGCCTGGATAGACCAGTGGTGCTGTTATGCCCGTCACTGGCTGCAGATCTGCTCCATCCATGGCAGTGGAAATAGCTGGGAGGGGAAACTCTTCCCTGGGGGCAGGGTCAATGTATCAGGACACTGAAGCAATATCAGAGTTCATCACTTGCTTCTCAGAGGCAGGAAAATGTTAAACATTTGGTCCGCCAGAATGGCTTGAGGGATGTGCCTACACGGAGTGAAGCCTTCAATCAGCAGGTTGTTACTAATGGATCCGGTAGCAATGCCAAAATATCTGCCCTTCTACGGGATTATTAAAGGGATTTCTTGATAGCTTCCACTATCCCTTTGTAAATAAGGGCGTGAGCCTCAAGTGGCCCAAAAAAGGCAAAATTCTCTTGGTGTCATTGCAGCCATTCTGCCCAACACAATGGGGAACGTTGGCCTCATTGTTACTGCTGGCCTTTGTTACTCATTTTTTCTGATTTCCACTCAGAATTACTTACACCAGTTTTTCAAATGGGATATTTGTGGTGACTAAGCAGGGTTGGATGAGTCTAGCACAATTCATGATATCTTATGCTAACATAAGATGTTATTTTTAATGTACTGATTTATGAAAAGTATATATACTGGGGGAGGATGGGCATTACATATGAGTATACTATATATGGGATCTCTCCTTGTAGTATCAAATTTCAGGCAGTTGGTGGTGCTTCCTATTTTGTATGCAACCATATAGAATTGGATTTAATGCCCTATGGGGTGTCTTGGTTTGAGACAAGTTTAGGAGGAAACATCCTGTAATGAATGTCTCCTTGTAAGAAGGCAGGTTTCAGCACTCCCTCCCCCACTGATACAAAAGGAATTTCTTGGATGAAAGTGAAAAAAACTATTTATTTAACAAGCAGAGTGCTGGCAGGGCACAGAAAAAATGAGTAATGTTAGATAATAAATCTCGTTGCAGAGAAAGCTGGTGGATTCAGAGTTCTGTCTGTAGCTGGCTCGGCCCCTCCCAAAGCCCAAGGCCAGGATGCAGCGTCCCCGCAGCCTCCCTGCCGGTCTGGTTCTCAGATCACAGCTAGGCTGAGCTGTTCCAGAAGAAGTCACAGGAATCACCAGAGAAAGAAGTTAGCTAAAGGCAGGAAGGTGCTCCCTCGGCTCTGCAGCGGTGAGAGCTTAGGGGAGTGTGAGAGTCCTTGAACACAAACCATGCTGAAGAATTCACCCGGCTTCTCTCCCCCGTTCTGGACCCAGCTTAAAGCTGTGGGACCCATTTCTGGGCAATATGCAGATGATAGGGGAATACAGTATTATCGTAAGATTGCCCCAAGACATGGGACTATGTAAAATGATGCACTAAGGGAACTGGGAGGTAAAAAGGCATTTAAATGTAGTATTTAGCTCCCGATGTCTGTTCAGAAAGGAGCAGTCTGAGATATTTGCCAACACTTGCCCACAGTTGTCCCTGGTCTTCCTACTGTGTGGTGGGTGTGCAGTACTGAGTGGTTATTGTGCTCCTCTGACACTGGAATATCAGCTTTACACCCTTGGTGGGAACAGCTTTCTGGTATCCATTTGCCTCTGTGGGCCTGCAAACCTGGGAAAAAGTCTGTCAACAAAGAAAAAGACAAGAAGTCCTTTGTTTTTCTGCCAAAAAAGAGGTATCTTCAGAGGAAAAAAAAACCAAACTGGCTGGTTTTGTCAAGTAGATCTGAGCTTGAAAAGTTGAGAGCCCCATCTCCTGCCTGCGAATTTATATTTATGCATAGCGTGTGCTCAGGGGGTTATGGAGCTGCAGTATTGTACCAGCAGGAAGGTGTTCTGCAGCCTAAGGTGCCTTGTTCTTGAAATCTCTCGAATCTCAGGGGGCAATGCAGTGTCGGTAGGGAATGACTGTGTTTTATGGCACATCCGCGCGACTGCTGATAAACTGTGGCACCATGAAACCCTTGGGTACATGTTCTACCTTCCACTGGAGGTGGCATTTCAGCAAAACCTCTCTTCTTGCACTCAGCAAGGGTTATGTATAATTATCTTGGAAAAGAAAATCTCTCTGCAAGGTGGTGGTGACCTGACAGGGCGTGAGCTGCATGCAGGTTGGAGGGTAGTCACTGAAAGTATTCACCACCTTCCCGGTGTAATTACCACCCCTGTGACAGTTTTGATTTCTAAATGGTTAAAGCTTATGAGTCACCTTCTGTTTCCCTTTTCCATAGCTTGATAATGAATGTTTTTCCCTTAAAGTCTAGCCATGACTGATCAACTCTAGTCATCACTGCTGTGAATGATTGCAAATTGTGCAATATTGTCCCTTGATGAAGATTTGTCCCTTGATAAAAAGGGGTGACCTCATCGTTTAGGGCCCAGTGTGACTCTTCTCCCAAGCACTTTTCTTCATTAGCAGGGGTTAAAGTCACAGAGGAGGAGGAAGGCTCCTGTAATGGGAAAGATCAAACTCGAAGATTAGGGAATGGCTCACTGAAACTGCCTGAGATTGTCACAGCCCTTTTCACTCAGTAACTAGCACGTGAATCGGGCAAGTTAGCTCACCAAATTTTTATGTGCTTCTTGCAGTGTGGGAGTATCCCAGGAAAATTAAGAGGCAGTGAATGTGTGGTGGAGTAATAACACTCTGTTTTACAGAAGGCATAATTAACACGTGGAAATTCCTTTCAGAGAGAGTCTGGAGGTCAAGAGGCAGGAGAGAGGGATTAAGAGAGTGAGCGAAACACTCAGAAGGCTATTGAGACTGCTCCTAACAGCTCTGTTAGAAGGAATCAGAAGCACTGAGGAGTCTTGCCTTCAGGAGCAGTTGCCAAGGCTTGGATTGTGGCTGTTCCTTGGTCATCCACTGAGGGGTTCATTCAACCTTTTGCTGGATCTCTTTGCTGTCAGAGGCTCATATAACGGAGTAGTTGGTCACTGGGGTTGCCCATAAAGCAAATTTGTTTGTGTAGCATGGAGGGAATCAGCCAAAAGCATTTTGTGTGTGTTTAAATGTGCCTATGCACACAGTGTAAATTGGAACTATTTAATAGTCAGGGTTGTTCAAACCTCACCAAGTTTCATGGCTGAAAAGTCTGAAGCCGTGACATTGTCAAGGAGAAATGTTGCATTTATCCCCGTTTTGCTTGCAGTCTCCATTTTATACACTGACCTCAGCAACTGTAGCAATGAAGACAGCAGTATCAAGGAAAAAAATCAAAACAAAGCCTCCTGGCTGCTTACACATGCATGTTCCCAAATCCTACACTGTGCTAGTTTTGAGTTTTGCAAAACCTTTTCTTTATAATGGGCTGAACAAGCAATTACGTTAAAACAACCTCCTTTTCCCTTCCTCTCCCTCCTTTTCCCCGCTCCCTACCCAAATGTGCACTGAGATCCTCACACCAAAGTTTGCTGTTTAAACTAAAATTTCCAAGCTCTTCCTGATATCTGTGTTTCTTTGGAATATCTTAGTGAAGCGTGCATGTCCTAATCCCCTGAGCAGTGGCTTGAGGTCCCTGCTGTTCCCCAGCAGGCCAGGCTGCAGGACGTTGAGCCAGCCAGGATGACAGAATGCTTGGAAGCCCCCATCACTCTCCTGAGCCCAAGCTGAAGTTTTATTTACACAGTTTGCCAGAAAAACGTTAGTCATGAATGAAATATCCATAAGATCGCTGTCCTCCTAAGCGTTTATTTCATCTATTTTGAAAGGATGTATAATCCTATAATACAATGCAGTCTTTTAAGAAACACTGTGGATGAGAGATGACTTGTATTTGCAGTGACAAATGGAACAGATGAAGAGACCTGTTGTTTATGGCTCGTGGTGGCAGTTACATACATCCTTTGCCCGATGAAGCAATTCCTTATTTGTGTATTGAGCGCTAATTGTGTTTGCTCCATGTTTAACACAGAGGACATTGCTCGCTCCCCTGGCATCTACAGTGAGTGCTAATCATGAGCAGTGTAGTCAGACTACCACAGTGAGTAGTACACAAAGGGGTGCTGATTCTGTTAAACCTCGAGGTGAGGCGGGAACATCACTATTACCTTCATCAGGAGCAGACTTTATTCCTGCTGGGCTATCCCAGGCCCTCCTGGGAATGAAGGTGTGATTCAAGAGGGGGAGAGGGCCAGCCAGAGAACAGGACAAACCTGGGATTCCTGGGAACTGCGGGACCCCTCTTCTCTTCTTGTCTTGACGCCCTGATGAGAGAGCGGTGGGAGGATGAGGGTAAAGGAGAAGCAGTGCTGCTCTGGCTGTGCTTGGGATTAAAAATGTGTTCGCTGGCAGGGAAAGCTTTGGTGATTCATTTTCAGAGCCTCCATGGGTCTGAAACAATTTTACTGCACATTTCTCAATCCCCATTCTGCTTGTCCTGCAGATAACTAGGTGACAAGCAAAGACTTTGGAGAAAAAAAAAAAAAGGCAGAAGTCAGTAGCAGCATCAGAGCAGCATCTGGCAGAGCTGCTGCAGATAAGCCTTGTGACGATTTCCATTACCCTGTTGCTCGAGTGCTTACGGTTCAACCATTAAAATTAGTTCAGAACTAAAAACTGACATTGAGTTGCTCATCTCTAAAATTGAGCACACGGAATGGTTTTTATAGCAAAGATCTCTCATTCTTGGCAAAATTAGTAGTAAATAGACTTGCCCCCTTCTGTTAGCTACAGGCACAGACTTACTCATGCATTTTGCAGGTACGAGGCACAGACCTTCATGGAAAATTATCCAGGTGAGGGCTCAGGGCTTAGTCCTCAAAATGTGCAGGCAGCTGTATGGCTGAGTGTGTAATGCACCCTGAGCTTCTCCATGTATGCCAGTGAGAGCAGCACCCAAGCACACACTGGTGGACTCAGCTGTGCATGCTGCTGCTTCTGGACACTCAGCTGGGCTGAGCTGGGACATTTGCTGGCCCCTGTCTGGCCATGATGCCAGAAAGAATATTTTTTTATTTGAAGATAATGCAAACCCTGTTTTAATCCTTTACATGTTTATTTTTGGAACCTGTTTAGGTGATGAGCTGTGCCCTTAAAAGGGTAATGAAGGTCCAGTTCCCATCCCTTTCAACAGTCCCTGAGCAGTGCTGCTTCTGCTGAGAGTTGTGTTGTGAGGCTTCCCGTGTGGGCGGGGAAGTACATCTTTGGTATGCAAGGGGAAAAGTCCCTTTGGAGTGCTAATTTCTGAAGAGGTCATTCTGCACTGTCTGAAGTAAAGGAATAGAGAAGATAAATCTTGAACATGTGTTGTGCCTGTACAGACACACAGGGATCTGGTAGCTGCTGTTGTCAACGCATGTGTCTACTGCAATGCCTCTGGAAATACCTCTTGGAACAACTGTTTTTCCTTAGTGATTTTCTGTGGTGTTTCTGAAACACCAGGTGTGCCTGATCACTGTGGATGGGTGGATTTTTTCTGGCCAAGCAGTGAAGCAAAATGGGAATGGGATGTGGAGGGCCACCAGGATGTTCAGGCTGAGAAGGTTGGGGCTGTTCAGCCCAGGGAAGAGAAGGTTGCATGGACACCTTATAGCAGCCTTCCAGTATCTGAAGGGGGGCTCTAGGGAAGCCACAGAGGGACTCTTTGTCAGGAACTACAGTGATTGGACAAGTGAGAATGGCTTCAAACTGAGACAGGGTAGGTTTAGATTTTAGGAAGAAATTCCTTACCCTGAGGGTAGTGAGGCACTGTCACAGGTTGCTCACAGAAGCTGTGGATGCCCCATCCTTGGAAGTGTTCAAGGTCAGGCTTGATAGGGCTCTCAGCAACCTGGTCTGGTGGAAGGTGTCCCTGCCAATGGCAGGGGATTGGAACTAGATGATTTTTAAGGTCTTCTCCAACCCAAACCATTCTATGATAGTTTACACCAGATGAAGGGTGTAATCCCCTCTGTGAGGGTGGATGTGGTGCCTGCCCTTCAGGGAACATTAATCTCATGATGGCCACAGGCTCAGCAGGCCAGGCTGGGTCTGTTGTCCCACCTGAAGACCATAATCTACTCCCAGCTCCCACAGGGCCTGTGTGACCATGACTTAATTAACACTCATCAAGAAAGAATCTTTCACTTCATTATATCATCACTTTTTATTTTTACACTCCTTCGATTAAAACCTTGAGTAATTACACGCACTGTTGACTTTGGCATCTCCTCTTAGATCTCCAGGGATAAGCAGTGGACAGGGAGGTGACTCAGAGCGCTGGAGTGATGCGGGGGCGGTGTCTAATTTAGGCTGAGACAGTTGGGTGCCTCATCTGGGTGGTTTGGCTGCCTCATCTGGATGGCATGGCTGCCTAGAAAGGAAGAGGACTAAAATCCTGAATGAAAGTCCTGTGACTGGATTTGGAGCAGACCCATATGATATCTGGAAAGACAGTGTTCACCATGGTATCACTGCATCTGACAGGAGAAAAAAAATCTGTTCTTTACTTTCTTGCTGGCCAGATAGGTTAAGTCTGGAAATTAGGAAAACTACTTTGATCAGACTAATAGTAAATGTACACCCTCAGCTAAGAAAAATCCTTTTTATTTTTGAGGAAATCTGCTTGATTTGCCTGATGCAGCGTAAATGATTAGCACAGCCCAGAAATATTTGCACAGTGCTGTGTCCTGCTGTGCAGGTGATTGTTTTACTTGCTTTTGCTATCAGAACCTTTCTCTTCTGCTAGGTTACAGCTACTTACACTGGCCTCCACAGAATTTTAAGGCTGAGTCACCACCTCATAAATAAAACACAAGTTTTCTGTACCTTTATTATTATATCTCTGTAATTAATGGCCTTATTTTGGAGAAGAAGGAGGGGAAGCAGTGTTCTTTGAGCATGTTTATAAAGGCAAAATTGATCAGCGTTTTAGGAGGAAGAGCAGAATTTGAACACAAGGGTGAAAACTACCAGGCATTGTTTATGCCACCAGCCCATCTTAGTGTGTTGTTGTTGATTCACATAGAACTGGAATTCTGATGGGTGTCCTGGCACGCTCTTAATGGTTTGGTCTTGGGGCTGCCCTGGATTCTTCTTTCTGGGGTTGCTTCTCACCCTTTTATGTCCTAAACAGTCTGGGTTTAAGTCACCTGAGATCTCTGAGCTACCAATGATCCCCCACTTTGGACAGGATCTCATCTCTCAGATGGTCACTTAGGAGCCTGTAGGACCACTTTTGGAGTATGGCACCCTCTGACTGGATTGCAGAGTGCCAGGTCCTCTTTTCCTTGTCTCAGGCAGGCAGCACAGAGGACTGGTCACCGTGCTGACGATGCTCTCAGGATGGACAAGATCCATTGCTATGACTTCACACAAAACTGCCCTTCAGTGATGAGGAAGGAGGCAATCCTGGGGGGTCAGTGTGGTTATTGTCATGGGGGTGGCATGGGCACCACTGCCTCAGCCATGGAGGACTGGCACCACCACTGTTTTCATCTGTAGTGACTCATTCCAGGCAGATCTCAAAGGATGAGCCATGAGTTAGAGATCACCTGCAAAAGGCCACCGTGGTGAAGTGATGGAGCAATAGGGTATTGCAGGGTGATGATCCTCAGGGTAGTGACAGCCTGTCCCGCTGCTGCCTGAATGTGGCATGCACTGGTTGAGGTGCTGCTTTGAGACAAGGGAAGGGGCTGTGATTACAGCTTGCCCATCCAGCTCCTGACATCTGCAGTCTGCTGCTGAACATAGAAACAAGGGCTGAGCTGACCAACCCCACCAGCAGACAGTGGTACACCAGCAGAGCTGTGTAACCCAAATCTGGGGCATGAATATCTCACAAGGAGATGTCTTTCCAATATATTGCACCTGCTGCAGGGCAAAGTGCTTCTGGCATCTGGAGTCGGGGCCACCGGTGCTGGCAGGGATTTTACAGCCAACTCAGGAGCAGCCATGTGGCTGCCTAGTGAGAACTGGATACTTTTAAAGACTGAAGGAGCTCATTAGAGGTCAGGAGAACTGCAAGAATTGGCCTGGACTAAGAAAAAGGACTGATCAGGTGGTGGCTGCATGCCAAATTGCTTTCAGCAAGTAACAGGGGGAAAAATGATTATTGGTCCAACCAACGTATTAATCTCTCAAGGAGGTATCTAAGTAGATGGTAGGTGTGGTGCTAATCCTCAGTGGGCTGGGAAAGCAAGCCCATGGTGTGTAATCTGCTGACATCTCTTGTGTGAGTCCCTGCACCATGGTTTCACAACCCATCAGCTGCAGGATCATCAGCGTGGGAAAACAGAAGTCATGAGAAATGCCTGGGACGTTTGTATTAAACTTAAAGAAACTTAGGTTTATATTTAGTACCTTGCTATATAAGAAAAGGGCACTGCGATTTCCCATTAGGAACAGTCAGCCTAACCCGAGCTGGGTAATCTCCCTGCTAAGTGAGAAAAAGCATTTTGCACAAGATCTGTTTTTATGGCCAAGTACTGCTAGTTGTGCTCTCAGAAGGGGGCACAAGGAAGCCAGCTTCTTCTTCTGCCTCGATTACATCATGTCATTTTCCTTCTACCCAGAGGGGTAGAAATCCCTTAGCAAGTCCCTCAATGTCATGAGTAAACCGAGCAGGATTTGCCATAAAATGTTTAACAATTGCAAGCATTGATTATACTGTCCCACCGCCATCACTAATTTATGTGGTTGGAGTGTCTCTGCCTGCTTAAAGTTTGGTTGCAAGCACTAATCACAGAGACAGGCTCATCTGGCAAGAGCCAAAGGGATCTGTAGTCTTCTCTTACCCTCTTTAACCATCAGTGTCCTTCCCTCATCCTCTAGTGGCTTTGGTACATACTGAACTCACAAAGGAAGAGGGGCACCTAAACCATGGTGAGAGAACATGCTGTTCCCCTTGGAACAGCAACACTTTTAGAGGCTCAGCGAGGCCAGAGCATCACACTTAGATAAAAGTGGTGGTGACCTACCAAGGAAAGAACTTTGCAGCAGCAACACATGAGCTGGTGTCCCGCATTGCATCACCTCACCTGCAGGGATTAGCAGGGGCTTGGCCTCCTGTACCCACTCTGGCAAGTCTTGGCAGCCCTCAGCATCATGGTTGTTGTGCCAAAATTAAGGGGGATTCCAGGCATGTTGTGGGACTCAGCTGGCAGCTGTAAGAGCAGAAGGAAGTGAGGAGTGGTTGTCTGGTTGGAGGGAGGCTCTTTGGAGGCAGGAGATGGTTTTGATTAAAATCTCACCCCTTTCAAAGGGAAAATTTCTTTTATGAAAGCTGTGTAAACTCAAGTGGGCCTCACTAGCCCTTAGTACAATCCGCTGGTGAGGGAAGCACCCTCTGCAGTTAAACTGGTTTGTCATATCAGCATGAGGAAAATGGTGAGCGTAATTATTGCTCACTGCCTCAGGGAAGTGGAGGAGGAGGGAGAAAAGCTCGTCCTGTGACCCAGAGCACTTCGCTCATTCACTAATGAGTTGAAATTCTGGAGCCCATCAACACAAACTCCACTTTCCCTGTTGCTTGGCTTTGGCTGCATGGGGGTGACCGCTGGTCCCTTGACCATAGTGGGAGGAGTGGGATTTTTGAGACAGGCAGAGGGTGATGAGAACTCTCTGCTGTACCTGCTTGCCCCATGCTGGTGATCAAGCAAGCTGTGGCTTGCACTGAGGTAGTCATAAGTAGAACAAGGTCAACTGCCTATTTCAGTCAACATGACAGAAATAGAGTTGATCTCAATAAGATCCCAGCTCTTTCTTCCTGTTAGCTTCTCAGTTCCAATTTTAGGATTGCTGTAATCAAGCTGAGGAAGAAGCCGTTTATCCCATGGAGGGGAAGTTGCTTGAGGCCCAGGCTGGAGGAGAAGAGTTGCTTGAAAATATACTTTAAGAAATGTTTCTCTAGCCCATGGGGAGGATCTGTGTTGGTTCAGGAGTTGTTCCCATCAGTGTAGCCATGTAGAAAGTATGCTGGTCAGAGGAGGACCTGTTCTTCTTCCCTTCTGGCAGCAGCTGCACTGGAGGAGGGAGGTAGTTGGGCTAAGCCATCTAGCTGGCCAAGAACAAGTTTCCAGGTTTGCAAGTCTGCACATTTGTTAAACTGTTAAAACTCAGGCTTTGCGTAGAGCCTCCCCTGCCTGCTGCCAGGGAATATTGATGTTCTTTTCACTGAAGGTGAGATGCTGACAGCTCTGTCTAATACAGACAGAAACCGGGTGGGGTGGAGAGTGGCACTGACTGCTAATCTAAATGCTGCAACTCGCAGTACAAAGCATCCGCCATAAACAAATGAGTGAGGATGTTCTCTTAGGACAAATGTTTGGAGTGGTTTCATGAGAGTTCAATTAGTTTCCTCCGAGACACCTGCAAATGCCAAAGTGCAGTGCTGCTGACGACTGACTGAAGTGCTTTTCCTTGAAGCCTGCTTGTGTGGTCCTCCACCCCCTCATCTCCCCCGGGCTGGTGGGAGGGCTAGGAGAGCCTGGTGTCCTTCCACCTGGTTAGTCAGGTGAGTGAGCCGTGCCATTCATGCCCTGAGAGAGACTGTGGAGGCTCAGGTGGTCTTTGAGCAAAGGAGCTGATGATTTTCCTGCATGGGTGGTGTTTGCCTGTGGGGCTCTTCTGCTCTGTGCCCCTTTGCTGTTTTGGCACAGAGCCTGGTGCAAATTCAAGAACAGACCCGGTGCAAGGAGAGGCAGAGGTAGGGGGATCTGTGCCTCTTCTGCTGGTTCCTGTCTCACTGGGCCAGCGCAGGGCAGGCAGCGAGGCAGGAGCAGTAGCAGAGGTGGTGCAGGTACAAAACACTGGGTTAAAAAGTTTCCTGTAAATCAGGGCAGGTAATGCCAGTTATCTGGGCTGCAATTTGACCCCTGAAAGTCAGGTCACTTATGTCAGTGAGTGAAGCTGGTAAGAGCTCAGCTCCACTATAGACACAAATCTGCTGTCTAGAAGGGCTTCATTTGCATTGCACTTTTTCACACCCCTGACCTTCAGAGCTGGCTAGTGTTTGCAGGCAAGCAGGACCAAAACTGTGGTCCAGGTGGAAGGTCTGATCTGGAAAGTTGCTCTGGAGGATGAGAACAAGGAGCTTCCCTTCCCAAAGGGGGGCTGTACAGGGCTGCTGCTTAAGCAGCTACAGTGGCAGTTGAAACCAGCATCTCTGATGATCTGTCCTGGTGCACTTCCAAGTGCAGATAAGTCATAAAGATCATATTCCTGTCCTGCTTTCCCTTTTGTTTCTGGGGGTGGAGGCAGAAATATGAGAGACAGAATATTCTCACTGTCTTGGCTCAGGAGAGAGGAGCCACATTGGTCCATGAAAGAAAAAAACAGGAGGGAGAGCACACCAAAGGTAAGAGCTGTCACTTTTAGCCAGCAGGGAGCCATCCTCCCTGGTATGAGAAGCAAAAGCTTTGGGCCTACCTGGCTTTGCAGAGGGGTAGGAAGGCTTAGGTCTGCCCAGGAGCACACCTACAGCATCTCTCCAGCTGGAGTCCCGAAAGGACCCCAGAAGTGCCCTGTCCCAGTGTGTCAGCCACAGCATGCCCTCCTCTGCCCCGTGCAGGAGCTCCTGCAGCTGCCAGGCTGCCAGGCCAGGACAATCAGATATTTGCCTCTGGGAAGGAGACCTTGTGCACGGAAGGCAGTGTTTGCTCTCACGGCATCGATCGGGTGGGTTGGGTGTGATGGGGAGCAGAATTTGGCCCAGCTGGCCGTCAATAGCTCTGCAGCACTCTCAGCTCACAGCGATTGTCAGGGCAGCGACTGTCCGCGCACTTATTTTCCAACAGAGCCAATTTGAATAATTCACCTTCCCTGATCTCTTTTTGAAGCCAGGAGGGACTAGCCTTTATGACCCCAAACTGCTGAACAGAGTTATGGGAGTGACTCTAGCTGGACTTTTTCCAGCTCTCTTGCTCTGCTCCTCATCACCAGTGTCTTCCCCTTTGGCTCTCCTAAGGAGAGACAGAGCGAGGGATCGCACCCAAGCTCTAAGAAAAGGAAGTAAGACCGTGTCTGGCCTGGAGGCAATTTATAAATAAAGACCTTCAGAAAGCAGTTCCTTTTTTCTTTTCATACTCTTTTACTCCTTTCCTCCCAGCCCTTATATCCCCTCCTTGGCAGCACAGATGTACCTGTCCTGTCCTGTCCTGTCCTGTTGACATGCTCCTGGCATTGCTTCATGCTGGTGGTGTGGGGGCTGCAGGAACACACTTCTGTGACCAGAGTCTCTTCTGCTCTCTATGGAACAAATACCCTGGGGAGACCAGTAACTGCTTGTTTGCCCAAACAGATGCAGCTTAAATGGGAAAATCATAATGATAAAAGGATTGTTAAAAAAATAATAATTTCTGTCTGTCCTGCTGAGGTTCCTGGCCAGGCTGCAGCCAGAGATGATTAGAGAAGCTTAAATAAAAATGAGCAATTTGGACCCAGGCAGGTTTGAAAAACTAGCTGACTTTACTGAAGCAAACTCCTATTTAATCATTCTTCTGTTGCTTTAAAGGTGGCATATATACAGCCAGGTAAGTGGAAATATGTTTGTTTTGAAGCCCTGGGTAAATGTCATACAGAGGAATTAAAATGTCAATCTGTAGCTGCATTTGTTTAATGAAATTGTATAAACAAGGCTGTGAGCACAGATCATCTCACTTAACATCAGCATGTTAAAGGTGCTGAACCACTTCCCACTCCTCCCAGCGTGCAGCCATCCCCACACTCCACTGGCAGAAGGGTCATGGGGATGCTGGAGACAAACTCCCCCAGGTTGGCTTGTCCCCTACTTCATCAAACTAACCCATCCCATCTGTAGCAGCTCAAGGTGTTTGCAGGGTGGTCTTAAGCCATCATCTGCCACCAAGCATGAGGAAGGCAGGGATGTCTGCAAGGGCTGTGGGGTAAGTATCTGACCACAGTCCCACAGCAGTGACCCAGAGTTGAACTGGAGCAGGCATGGTCAGGAGATGTGGGCTGACTTCACCTGTCTGACCGCCTACGTTGTTGCTTTGTTTAAAGGGTGCTGCTCACCACCACGACCTCCTTGCCCTAATTGTCCTGTGGTGTGCCCCAGGGAAGGGACACCTGGCATCACCTGTGCCTTACCAAACCCACACAGGCTGGTAACTGTGCAGCAAAATCATCCGTGTGGAGTTACAGTGCCAGAACTGTTGCATTTCACTTTCTCACTTAGGTCATTTTATAGCAGCTTCCCCACTGGGGATAAGCCATAAAAAGCAAGGAGGAGTACAAGGATGCATCTTTGTTTACTACTGGCTCTCATTTTCCTTATAAATTCATTTTATGCACAGTTTTAAACCCACCCCCTTGCTTAGAAGAGGAACTGTTTGTCTAAAACAGGTTGTTTCCTCTTGTACCAGACGATCGCTTAAGAGGGAAGCTTGTATTTTATTAAGGTGTCTTTAAAACAGGCTTCCGAAAGAAAGGAAAAAGGGGATATCCTTTTCTTGCAAAAGGCTGAGAGAAACTAAATCCAGTGGTTTCTCAGCTTTGCCTGTGTAGTGAACTGACATTTCTAACGAGGACAAAAAAAGGTGCCATGCGATGTATTAAAACCTAACAAGAATCAAAGACTGCTTAAAAAACCAAATGGGCAAATTTAAGTAGAGAACACATAGAAGTTCCATCTGGCCCCCAAGGACATTTTCTCTTAGGCAGTTCATGTGATACCTGATGAAGGAAGTGCAAGCTACAGGTTTGCAGTTGAAATACTCTGCTGGTTAGCACCTTTGTTTTCCCCAGGTTTCCCACTTTTCTTCTCCACCGTGTAAGCTGTTGTGTCACTTCAGAGAAGTCACTCAGCCTCTTGCTTCCCATTTCTACTGGTAAAATTGGGAACTTGCATTGCTCTGTTCAAATGACAGTCTCAGGAGGGACAGGCATCTGTCCTTTGTTATCTTTACACACAGCCTGTTACTGTGAACTCCTGGCTTTGGTTGTTACTGTGCTCCTAAAATCAGAATAATGCTACCACAGAGAGCAGCCGACATTGGAGTGCCCCATTCTGCAGTCATATGTACAACAGTTGAAATCCTCTCTTCATGCATGACTTCAGAGATTTGAATGTTCAGGGGACAGGACAGCACATCATCTTCTCTGCTTAGGTGCAGGGCAGGTGCTATACATGGCTGTGTTGAGGAAGGTAATTATGTTCTGGGATTTTTTCTAATCCTAAACAAGATAAAAGGTCCCTGATTGTAGAGTGGAAGAATGGTTGATGTGGAAGAAATCTTTCAATAAGAAGGAACTGTTTAGTTTGAGAGCACTTAAGGGGTGTCTGTGTTGTTGGCGAAAATTTTGATGGCTTCTTTTTCACATCTGTTAAATATTCAGCATGTGTTTTTAGCAATCTTTACCCTTTTTGTGAGGTTGAACGGGTTTGATTGGATTTTATGCAATTAGTATACTGTGAGAGTTTGTGAGGATTTGCTTCAATTCTGAGATGATTTCTCTTTGTCTGCTTGTGGTTTTCTTCAAATGTCTGAGCAAGTGCACCATGGTGGCGAAAGCATTTGAGGAAAATAAATGTCAAAATCCCGTGTGCTGCTACTGCTGGAAGCGGGAATTTAACTAAGATCTGCCAGCTCGCGTAGTAAGAATTCTTGTGTGCTTTTCAGAAAATAGAAGTTTAGTTTTTAGGGAATAGATAAGTTTTGCCTGTTTTGGGTGTTGAATTACAGAGAGCAAAAGCATTTAGAAAGCTGTTCATTGAATATGTTCAGAAAAAAGATCACAGCGGGCTGTGGTTTCTGAGAGCAGGAAAAAGGCCAATCTTATGTCATAGGCTAATAAAATGTATTAAGCATGAAGTCAGTAAAAGTTGTGTCGGAAATCCTCTGAAACTGGGGTGGAATAGCAACTTACAGTTGACATTCTTAGAAAAATAAAAGTTAAATAAAATATGAGACAAAATAACATTTGGCCTCTCTTTGTATTGTAAAAAAACTTGGCGAAGGCTGAGTATCCTTCAGAAGGGAGCACTGCTTGCTGTGAGCTCTGCACGGCTCTCCTGTGAGGAGAACTCCTCCGTAAGCAAGTCACAAAACATTTCCTTGGTGCACATCGTTAGTACTGTACTGAGAAGTTTGGTCAGAAAGTAAAAGGTTGCTAAATCAATGATTCCAAGTGTTTTCTAGCAAATATTTGCCTTAGAGGATGTCTAGCTTTGGGAGATGCACAAACAGGAACACGGTTTCCAGCTCCCCTCGTTGGAAGGACCATTTCAGGCAGGGGATTGAACACAAGCCCATGGAGAGCTCCTTCCCCAAGCCCAAGCGTGGCCTGAAAGGATGTTTTGAGGGAAGCATGAGCTACCCCTCCTCTGCAGTGAGCCCGGTGCCAACCTCAGCAAGCCGCGGACAAAGAGGAGTAGAGAGCATGGAAATGCTACAGTGGTGTCTCACAGTGGCACCTCTGGGGAACTGACCAGCGTTTGTGGAGTCCGAGAGCAGAGCATTTCTCCACCGAGCTGTTTGCCCTCTCCCTGGGGAAGGCAGCTGTTCATGCAGCAATTGCACAGCACTGTGTTAAAGCCTGGTTTGCATTTATGCTGGGTAGCATGGGGACTTATAAGCCTTCAGGAGGTAATACCTCCAGACTGTGGTCTTTGCTGGGTGAAGTCACTCTGTGACTTAACTGTTCAAAGTCTTTCCCCACACCTGGTCTCAGTGGGAGCAGATTGCTGGAGGTGAAGCTGTTACAAGTGAGAACCTTCCCCCACTCCCCCTTCCTTCCCAGCGTACAGGGGAACTGGTGCCCAGGCGTGGTACCACAGCACTGGAAACCAAAAGCCTGAGTTTGTGCTGGATGAGTTGCTGTCCTACAAGGAACATTTAGGGGAAAGCAACTGATTGTTTTAAAGAATGTCTGTGAGGAAAAGGATTTGACTTGCTGTTTACCTTAGAACTATTAATCAAAAAAATGAAGTATTCAGTGCTTCTAAAATCTTGCTCTCTGTTTCATGTGAATTTTTTTTACTCTGAGTTGCTGAATGATAATATTACTGCATTTTAAACTATTTCTTTTTGCAGTAGACCCAGTTGGATTGGTAGTTACAGCTTGAAAATCCCAGTTGAAAAATTAATTATCCACATATATCCCAGAACCAAAATCTTTGGGGGCTAATTTAGGTTCAGTGTTATCATGCTGACAACTTCTTACCAGCTCTAACTTGATCTTTCCTTCTGTAGCTCAAAGGGTTTGTATTCCCAGTTGTAGGTGAAATGTTCCAGCACTCCCATGGTCAGGAAGGACATGGGAGGATGCATCGTTCTGGAGATGCCACTTTCCCTCTCACTTGGAGGATTGATACGTGATGGGCTGGTACATGATGAGATGTGGTTGCTGAAGCAGGAAATGTGAAAACAGATTGCACAGAGAGGAAGGAAGGGGTGCAGAAATCCCGTGCTGCTGCCAGGTACCCTCCTAGTGTGTGATGAGCTGATCCATGTGGCTTGAAAATCAATTCTCACCTTGTAGTGCTCACGTAGCAAGAGGGAGAGCTCATTATTTCACCCATGTCAGCCTCTGACAGAAAGGATGAAAGGGATTCATGCTTGTCCTTGTAACAGATCCCTAAAATCTTGTCCTCCAGCCTGTGCTGCTTTCCTTTCTGCATTGGGGGAGCCCAGTCTAATCTGAACATTCAGGGCCTCCAATGGACAATGTGCCAGAAGCTGGATTTGATCTGAGTTTCCGTAATGTGGAGCAACTGGATCCATCTTTAACCTGGGGTTCAGGCAGGCAGGGACCTCCAGGCCTGGCTGTGTCTGGGCAGTGTGGGGCACATCTCCTGCCCTCCTGATGATTTATTGCTTTTGTGTGGGGAAGTTACTGGTTTTCTACTTCCAGGTGTTTAGTGTGGGTTTGTTCTTATCTGCTCCAGCTTCGCCCTTCCTCCTCTAACTGAAAGGGTTCGCATTCCGGGTTCTAGGTGAAACTCTCCAGTGCTCCCATGGTCAGGGAGGTTATGGTAGGATGCATCATTCTGGATTTGTCACTTTCCCTGTCTCTGCCTTGCTGGATTGATACGTGATGGACTAACCCATGATGAGATGGGGTTGCCGGGTTTTTCTCCTCCCAAGTACTTCGTGCGGGCTTGTTTGTGCCAGGGGAGAACTGCTTGGAAAAGCACCTAAACAGCATCCTCTCGGGTTGGCGCCGCTCGTGCGCTGCCGAGCCGCTTGCGGCGGGGCTGGGGCGGACGGGCAACACTGCCCGCTGCGCCCGCGCTCCGGGAGCGGGGCTGATGCTCTCCCGTAGCTGGTGTCGCTGCCCCGTTCCCGTCCGCAGCCGGCCTCGGGACGCTCCCGGTGCTGCCGCCGGGATGCGCCCGCGCGCTCCCCGTCCTGCGGGGGGCGCTGCCGCGGGGCCGCGCGCGCGGG